>JARHVA010002333.1:330000-427500 GCA_037957365.1 Torreya grandis
ATATTAATAACACATTTAGGTGCCACACCAACATGCATGTAGTTAGTATATGCCACTTAAGCTTGTCTATAAATGTGACCCCATGTTGCTTGCACTAGTTTGTCCATCTTTATGGTTTCACGCTTTGATTTTCATATGTTTTGTGATGATTTTAATATCAAAATTAAAAAAGATAGTATACATTGTTCTAACCTTTTTGTTGAGATTTTATATCATATTTTTAAAGTGGTTTCAATTATCATATTTTCATTTTTATGTGCAGTTCATGGCTTGTATTTGTGGTATGTGTGAATAGCACATATGTTTATTGCTTACTAATGAATGGAAAGGAAGACATATTAATATCAAAATCACGTTATTTATTCCTAAAAATGAAATCATAAAGCTAAATGGTAGTTTTTTATTTGATGAAGTGTCTTTTCATAGTGCCTCTTACATTGCTTTAATAGGCAGGTTGAGCTTATGTTTGTAATTACATGGTGAAAGAGGTGTGTTCATGGAGGTTGATTCTGAAGATGTTTTTCATAAAATGACAGGGGATAGGGATGTTCCTAGAGGTCTTCTTGGTGAGATACACAATTATGTGGCTTTCTTGTATGGGTTATTTTGAGATATTCACATCCATTAAGAAAATAGATATCTTCAAAAAGTATCATTGGCGGAGGAGCAAAATGAAATATGAGAAATCACTATGGATGAATTTGACATACTTGATTTAAAAGATGTGCTTGTCGATAAGTTTTTTGATACTATGTCCAATTTTTGAGTGGTTGACATCATCATCAATGTGCACCCATTCTCATTTACTCATTTTCTAATGTTCATGTTTGTTATTATCATATTATTCTACATTGTCTTCCTCGACTCGATATAATGCTAAATAGATGCTGTGAAAAGATATTTATGTATATATGTTACACTTTTGTCAAAAGAAAATAAACTTTATATATGTCTTTATACAAAATTTATTTTTATTATCTATATGATGTCTATATGTTGTCTAAATGCTCTTTTAATTATCATAATCTTATGCACTTATTATAGTTCTAATGATATTTTTGTTTTATTTTCATTCTGCATCACCTAAAGTTTGGAGCTTCAAAACTAGTTAAGAGCATAATGTGTTTACAATATTCAAATGCACTCATGAATTTCCTAATATTTTTACATACAACATATATAAAATCAATTTATACCTTGAATGACCTAATGCACGTTAAATGAACTAGTGCATGCAAAATAATGTATTTGAATGACAATTATGATAAATGTAGCTAAATGGGCATTGTCATGTTCATTGATTCAGATGTGTCTGACTGTCAGTTGTGATGATGTGTATATGTTATTTGAATGATGTGTTGAACACCATTTGCTTATATTATATGCATTATTCAATCATTATCATTTGTACATTATAATATTTCATCGATAAAAAAGCTCATTGATAATTGGTTGAATGAAATTTATCCTTGTAGGTTGGAATAAATGGGAAATGGTTGGAAGAAATTATGAATCTTTCACTACATAATCCAAGTGAAGATATATTTCATTATATTAGTATCAAGTGGGAGAATTTTCCTGACATCGATGATGAAGACTTGTGGGTCACCTGGGTTGAAGTTGATAGGGTTGAAAACTTCATCAAAGGAGAATCAAGAAGGGATTTTTTCCCTAAATTTTTTTGTGTTTCATATCACAAGAGAAAGTCACATGTTCTTGGAAAACATAGGAATATTAGCGGCACTTATGAATCATTCATTACTTTTATCTCTACAATATCAACTTCTACTCCTATGGGTGAGTTGTGGTGTCATAGTACTATTCCTTCCATAATTGGCATATAACATTTTTAGGACTTAGATATGGTTATCTTGGAAAAATTTGATGACTTTATCAAGATTATATATGGATTCATCATATGTGTCTCCATAAACAATGAATTTATCCATTTAGACTTTGACACAATCATGGGATAAATCAAAAAAGATGATCAAAACAACCCTTTAAAAGGTAGCATGTGAGTATTACATAATATGAATATAAGTAAAAAGTATGCATAGGTATCCCAAGGACATGTGAGTATAGTTTTATCTTGGTCCTTATGAGCTATTCTAATCTTCTCATAGCCACTAAATCCATCAAGAAAGGAGAAGTATTTCTTTCCTACCAACATGTCAAGCACTTGATGAATAAAAGGGAGAGGAAAGTGGTATATCCTTGTGGTTGTGTTTAGTTCTCTATAGTCTATACTGATACACCATTTTCCTCCTATTTTATGAATAATTACAAAGGGATAAACCCATTGACTATCTAATATTGAATGGATAAATCTAGCATCTAAGAGTTTTTGTAGTTTTATTTTAACTATGTCTTTGCCAGTAGGATTCATTCTTATTTGTGGTTGGTGGATGGGTTTACATTCCTCCTTGATATAGATATGGTGAGTGCATAGATTATAATGGATGCCTCTCATAAATTATCCTTAAGTGATATTATTTTTATGCTTTTAAAGCATAGACACAAGCTAAGTTTCTTATTTATAATTTAGCTTGTTATTAGTGGTTAGAGGGTATCCAAGTAGGATTTCTATCTGTTTGAATACGTAAATTATGGATTCTAGGATTCCCACCAATGGGATAAAGTTTTAATGTTGTGGTATTAGTACATAATGACTAGGACAATAAGGGCTCTATTCCATGTGATCATAATATCCCACAATCCAATTTTTCCCTTTATTTTGAATTTTATCTAGTTTTTTTTTCATATGTGAAAGTATTCATTAGGGTTTTAAAATATATTAAAGATAAATAGTGACATGGGTGAGCTTCTAGAAATCACATAATCACCTTCATGTCCCTCAAACTCTCCCATAGTTTTCTTGAAAGTTTCAAACAACTCCTCCAAGAAGGACACTAGTGCCATAATTGGACAATAGTGTAACATTGAGTTACTATCCTCATAATGGTGCTATTATCTGATGTTTGATTTCAACTACAGTCATAAAATGAAAAGATGACTGACTGATTCATAGGTCTATTTTAGCTTCCTGAGTCATAGAAGTGACTATTTTTCACTAGATAAGTACACTTTCTTAACATCTTTGATATTTTAGGAAAGACTTGTCAAATATACTATTTCTTGTATTTATTTCAAGTTATTTATATACTCAAACCTTTAACAACCTAGGATTTACATGCACTAAGTCCTAAATAGTTAAAACATTTAATGAACCTGACTTACTTCAAATATCACTTTAAACCCTAGTTTAGTCTAGGGTTTACCTTCTTCATTTTTTTGTGCACTAAATTAGGTTTACAAACTTTTATTTTTTCTTTATTTTTGGCACAACTTATCTTATTCAAATCAATAATATATTAGGGTTTCAATAATTTAATATTTTGCTAAACAACCCTCATCAAACCCTAGATCCACGTACTAGGTCCCTATACATCTAAATATTGACAATTAAGGTTTCAAGTACAATCATGATTTATTCTACACATTAGGTTGAATATTTCCCATAGTTTCACACATACCTTTTTTAAATTAAATTATACCTATTATGTGTTTGTTACTCATTATTTACATTATCTTCTTTGACAAAATTAAATTGACATCCAGGAAGCCTCTTACCCCTCACCCAGTTGATGAATTTCTAAATTTTTCTCATAATTATAATAATTAATGGACAAATTTTCAATATTGTAATTTATCATATGATAATGATTTCAATTATAATGATGATGATGACTATTATTGTAACGATGGATATGAGGATTACTATGAGAATGACAATGAAAGTGTTGATGAGGATATACTAGATGCATCTTCTTCTCTTTCCTCTCCCTCTTCTGCTACACCTCAAAATAACACTAATAATATAATGCCAAAATAACCTCTTGTTAGTGGTTCTTTGTTCTAATGTGATCCTAGATTTTTAATTACTTTTGCTACCTCTTTATTCAAATTAAATCAATGTAAATGTAATACACAAAATCAACTTTTACATGATTCAATCAACATAGAAAATATCAATGCATCTTCTTTAGCCTTCTTAGAAAAAATTTAAAAAGCATGTATAAATGATATTACACCTTTTATCAATGCACAAACTAAAGTAGATGAAATCATTTTATCACCTTATTTTACATTCCAAGCTCGATGCAATAATTCTTTGCAAAATATTAATAATATAAATGTCTCTAAATCTTCTCTTACATGTGATAATATGCCAAATGAAAATATGATTTCTACTTTTTCTACCCTTGACTTCAAGATTGAAATTAATAATCATACATGCACTCCACACATTGCTAGTGAAGAAATGCATTGCATTACAACCACACATGATGACATATTTCATAGTAGTAAAAAGTTAAAATATTATCATACTCTCTCTCTCTCTTAGTGAGCATGTGAATGACACTTCTTCTACTCTTAGTTCTACAAGTTAATTAAACTCTGATTTAATATGAACCTTGGAATAATGATGATTACTATGATTTTGGTGAAGAAGGCATTGAGTCTAAACCTTCTAGTTCTCTCCCTATTTCACCTATTTCTCATGTTAATAATAACACAATAAAACACACACACACACACACACACATTATTATGTTCATAGTTTACATAGATTACATTTACATGATAATAAAATATTTTCTAGTCCATTATCATGTGATACTTTTTTACAAATTAACAAAATAAGAGATACCAGTGAATCTCCATCAATGTTCCTTACTAAAGTAGAAATAGTTTCTTAACCTAATGTACATGAGGGTGATAGGCCACTTCCCTCTCACCACATCCAAGATATCACCCCTCTAAAGTTTATAGAGAACAAACCAATCCTCCCTAAAAAAGGTCATCATTGTAGTGTACTAATGGCTAAGATAAATAACAAAATTTAAGAGTTAAATGAACCCCTTAATGATGATAATATACCTTCATAATAGGTGATATCCTTGATGTATGCCATGGATGATTTACAAAAACTAGTAACCATCTCACATTGGAAAGTAAAACATACCACTCTTGGGTCAATTCTAATGCCATCCATGGTAATTCTATTCTGCATAGAATCTTCACTACATAGTTGCCACCCAACTTTCAGATACCAGTGTTACCAAAATTTGATGGGCATGGAGACCCATACTTGGACCTTAGGCTTATGTAAAATCCATGGCACGTGTCACCAATAAGTCGTCTCTACTATAGTTATTTCCAAAGCCCCTAAAAGGTGAAGCACTACATTGGTTTCATCATACACTCCCTAGTGGGCCACTACATACATATGATGAGTTAGAAGTAATCTCTCTTAGGTAATACATACTGAAAAAGAGACCTCAAGTCACATCGAGTGGTTTCCTTAACTACAACAATGTGAGACATAACCAATAACTGAGTACATTCTAAGATTCAAGTCATGTATACATCAATTGATTTACTAGTTGACAAATTTAGAGGTACAGTACATCTTTACTAGAGGCCTCATTTTTCCTCTTAAGGAAAAAATATTATATCAAACATCTAAATCAATATGGAATCTATGTAACATAACTATAGCATTATATACAGAGTTGGGACTAGTTTCTACACATTTTGAGGTAGATTTAGATGTAGGTTTCGTACATCCGTAGTCATCTAACATGGTACAAGAACCCACTCAACTTCTGATCAAGAAAAAAGTGAATCATAAACAAATAATAAAGATACTCAACAAGGAAAAAGATCCACTTCATAGAGCACCTCCTACAGTGAGTAGAGAATAGGACACAAACATACGGTTATACATTTTTAAAATAGAGATAGGCCTCATGATATCTTTCTCACATTATTAGATATGGAGATGATCACACTTCCTCCTACACATCACCATCCATCACACTATCTATACAGGATACAAAAAAAACTATGTTACAATTTTCATAAGAAAAATGGGCATTCAAAAAACTATTATGCACTTTGAGATTATATTGACCAGTATGTCGACTAAGGAATTATAGCATTCACATAGGGGGTAATGAGATCTCAATCTCCTAGATCGTACTCCTCTATGATCAAGTTATCTTAGGACATTCCCTTTAAGGATACACTATTTACTCATTGTATGATCCATGTGGTTCCTAGGACAGTTATTTATCTAGTAGAGATGGCACCCAATTCATAGAGTTTACTCATCAATTATGATATTTGGCAACAATCACATAGATCAAAGCATAGTCTCAATTCACCCACTGATTAATATATTTGGCAAAAATCATAGAGATTATAGCATAGTTTTAATTTTACCATCGATTCAGATGTTTTCTAAAGATCATAGAGCTCATAGCATAGTTTCAGTATTACGGTTAATCAATCTCTTCGCTACAGAGTCTACACACCTAGCTATTAGTAGTGTACCACATGTAGTATCAATTCTATAATATACTTATACACCAACATATCATGAGAATTATGGTCACTTATTAACCATGTCATCCAAGTTCAAATAGTGCATACCGTATTTATATGATCCATATGCAGATATCCTATGAGACTCTTATAACACCCATACTAACAACTAACATTCCTAGTCCACTATACATGTCTACTTAAACATTTATAAATAGATAAATAATTCATTACCATTACTTAGACACATATTATCTTACCATATCACCATTTAACACAATGAAAACAATCAAACACATGTAAAAATGCATAATGTAACAAATCAAGATAACAATATACATAGTGACCATATAACAATAAACATCCATATATATTTATAACTTAGAGCATTGTTTTAATACAATACTATAAATCACTTAATAATATAGACTTTTTCACTAGGATAGCCCCCTCACTCTCACTCTTTGATACATCCATACTAGAACTAGATATCCCACTATCCCTTTGTGACCTCGATCAAGGCATGTGTCTACTCTCTATCTCTTGTAACACACCCAACTCAACGAGAACCTCCACATGTTATCACCATAGACATATATAGTCACCCACTATTTGGATACCTACCCCACCTAGAGCATTGAGTGTGGGCATAATTTATCTCTATAAATCCACACATGCCTCATCCCTATCAGTATTCACTAACCTATATGTCGCAATAGCTATGGCTGCTCGATCAAATAAATGATCATAGACACCAAAAACATCTGTGGCCCTCTCCACTAATCCATCATCCACAACATCATCATGGATATGTTGTGACAGTACTCAGAGTGTATACTCAATGGTAGTCTCCTAATACTCATCATCACTCGAACCTACACATACCAACACAATACATAAGATACCTACCCAAGTAAACAACTAACTAACTAAAAAGACTATACAAACATACAAAGGCATTACTAGAGCCATATAAAGTCAAAATTGCTAGAATTATTGATTGTAACATCAAGGAATTACCTTCAACTTATCTAGGTATGCCTTTGTCTAAATGCAAATTAAAGGAGGAGCATTAGAACCCTGTCATTGAAAGATACCAAAGAAAATTGGATGGCTAGAAAGGTGTTCTTCTATCCCAAGCCGAAAAAGTTATCTTACTTAATAGTGTTCTGCAGAGTCTCCCCACTTATCATATGTCTATTTTTAAAATGACCAAGAAAATTCAAAATAAACTTGACATAATCGAAAAGTGATTCATATGGTAAGGGGTAGAAGACAAGTTCAGATTCTATCTGGTAGACTAGAAGAAGGCTTATCTTCTAAAATCATTTGGAGGATTAGCCATCATAAACAAACCATTGGTCACCAAATTGTATTGGCATTTTCTTAAGGATGTTAATCAATGTATCAATATTTTATGTGATAAATATCTTCATAACAGCCCTATGTTGGCTTTCCTACATGAGGAAGAATTCATCAAAGGATCTATTATATGGAACTTTTTCTCCAAGAATAGAAATAATATTCTAAAAGATCATGCATAGAAATTAGGTAATGGTTTTAATATTAGATCCTAGAAAGACACATGGAATTTGAAACACCCTCTAGAGGCAATTTAACCATGGCACCAAATTAGCCAGCATATTTCATCTTATGTAGGTGAGAGAGTCAAAAATTATTTCTAAGGAGGTATAGACAGAAAGATTTGGAAATACCTAAGCATAGATAATATGGATGCCAACATAGCCAACATTGTCTCAAACCTAAACTTCATTTTCCAAGGCATACATATTTCCAATTCACAAAAGAAGGATGAGTTAGTTTCGGAGGATTCTTTGGATGGTAGATATTAGGTCAACTCAGGGTATATATTACTTGAACCTAGCATCATGGCAGTTAATCTTGTGACTAAAGTTTGGAATAAACTCTTGATTCTAAAGATAAACATTTTCTTGTGGCTGAGTGCTCAAAACAAGATCCTCACCATGGATAATATTTATAAAAGAGGACTCACCCTGGCTAATAGATGTTTTCTTTGTGAAGAAGAGGTAAAAATGGTCTACCACATATTCTTTGAATGTTCCTTCTCTTTCAAATTTTTGGGCTTGCTATATTTGAGATTCCAATTCAGTTGGGCTCACCCCTTTTCTCTCTTAGATGTTTGGTTGGCCTGGAAGGGCCCTTTTGCACACTAAGAACTCACATCCCTTTAGCAAATTGCTTTCCCTCACATCATTTGGGTATTATGGAAGGAACACAATAATAAAATATTCAAGGACATGAAAAACTCATCTAATAGAGTTGTCAATACCATCTTTTACCTCCTTGTTGAGAATTACAAGAATATCATTTGGGGTAAAAAACAACCTACCTCTCCTTTCAAGGAACCCATTGCCAAGTAATGGCTCATCTCCATGGATAAAAAACCTCATGTGGATCCTAAAATTATACTTAGACAAAATATTAGATGGATTATTCCCCCTCCTAGTTAGATCAAACTCAACTTCGATGGGGTGTCCAAAGGCAATCCTAGAGTTTTTATAGGTGGAGTGTTTTGAGACAATCAGGGATCATTTTTGGATGCTTATGAAGTATGGGTGTGCAATCTAACCATTTATCAAAATCTATATCAACTTTATGGGGTGTCCAAATGGTCTTTGATTTAGGATATCAATGTATTTTGGTTGTGGCGGATTCTCTAAACTTCATAAATTGCATCAACATAAATAATGAGGTCAGCTGGACCATAACTCACATTATTGAGGAGATTCAACTTTTGACCAAGAACTTCAAAAGTATCACTTTTTAGCACACCTACAGTTAAGGCAACATGCTTGTTGATGCATTTGCCAATAGAGGGGTTGAGGCTCAGCAATTCAAAGTATGGGATGCTATGGAAATACTACTTAATAGGATTAATGAGATGTCTTATAAGGACAAAACCAACTATAATCATAATGGGATGAAATGCACTCATCAGGCTTAAAATGCATCATAGCATTAGTAATGATTGGAAGGTAAAGGATGGCTAGAGTAGTAATTTTAGTAATCATCATTATAGGTATGGAAACACTAACTATTATTTGGAGGCTTCGAGATAAGTTGGAAAATACTCGTAAGGCATACGATTATAGAGACATAATAAAAATCTAAATGTGAAGATATTTGCGGGTCTGCATTCAAAAATGAGGGGTGATTTAAGTAGGCTTGAGCCACTGTCAATGAATAACATTAGAAACAAACCAAAGTTTTGGGAGATCCTCCACATTGATGGCATAACTAACTTTATTAACTGTATTTATGGTATTGACAAGCAACTATCCCATTAATTTGCCAAAAATTGGAGGAATAGAGTGGCTTTGATTAGGAACATCTTGGTGGAAATCAATGAGGAGCTCATTACTAGAGTCACCAGGCTCAAAATTGAAGAGCATAAATATAGCAAGATCACCATGGATTTTGAGAATGAAAAAGAGAAATTCCTTATGGGTAATGAATGCCTCACATCTTTTCAAGGGGGTTTCAACAGGGAAGACCTTCCTACTCTATTCCATGAGGTCATTGAGTACTTAATCGAGTATGTGACTCTGGATGGGTGCTATAAGGGAATTCATTACCATCATTTTCCATTCTTGAATTACCTTCACCACAAAATTCCCATCATCATTCCATCCTTTATCTTTCATTCATTGGAACACTTGGTCTTGGAGGTTAAGCAGGGTAAGAAAATAAAGGATCCACTTCATCAACCAATCATTTTCCTCTTTTATAAGTTCTTTTAGGCTCTTCATCTTGAACCCTAGGGTATGGTTGAAGAGCACTATCCTCAATGGGACATTTTAGTCATGTGGTCCTCTAGAACACAAGGTTGATTGAAGGAGAATATCCCTCAATAGCCTCCTCTGATTAGGCTTCTACTTTAATTATTTGTAGCAATATTAAGCCTATACCCAGGAAGCAATATGAGGTGTCTCCCTTTGTGGGGACATGGAGCATCAGCTCAAGCATATTCTTCAATAGGAGAACATTTATATGGTTGACCTTGAGAAGCTTGATGACAACCATGAAAATATAACACAAATCAACTCCATCAATGCCACATCTTCTCTTGAGAAAGAAAAAGATTTGAATTTGGGGTTGGTATCAGAGTTGGGTAAGAAAGGAATGATGACAAGGGTGGGGATCTTCCTTCCAACACTCATAACAATTTGGATCCCAAAACCATGGTAGACTATGTCAAGCTCCAAAGCAAGCTAGAAGAATTGGAAAATGAGGTCAATCTTCATAAAGCCTTTCTCAGATAGTTCATGAAAGACCATACCCGCTTGAAGAAAGAAATTAGCAAAATCATTTAAAAGGATGGGATATATTACACCAAGGAAAAGGAGGTGGAATTGTTCTCCATGATTGAATCAATCACTAATCGAGTTTATAATCTGGAAAAGGAGAATAAAGACCTCAAAGACAAGCTTTCTATCCTGGTCAACTTTATCAAAGTCACTAGGAACAATACCATGAAAAGCATGAAAGGACTATCCATGTTCTTTAATAATAAGGCAAAGACTATTGAAGGAATCAGAACCAATAAAAAGCTCAAAGGGATCTCCAAGGGTAGTGGGGACGTTAGCATCAACAAATTCATCGATATAAACCTCAAGAGCATGACTGAAGAATGGACCAAGGCTTATGAAAATTGGAAAATATTCGATAGCTAATTACTTCAGGCATTGGCTTGGTCTTAGTGTGTGTTGTTGTTTTGTTGTGTTTTTATTGTATTTCTATTATTTTTGCTCTTTTGGATCCTTTTATTCCTTTGGAGCTTGAATTTCTCTAGGCCTATGGGCATCCACATGATTGTTAGCATTGTATAGGTTGGGTCCCCTTAACACCCACTTTTACCCTCAATATAAACATATAAAGGCAACCTACCATCAACATCCCTAAGTGGGTCCACATCCAACACATCCTCAATGATGATCTCACCTCTTAGGAATGGAGGTGTCCATCTATTCACGATCCACCATGCTACATAAACATTAGTCACTCCTACATCATCCATATCTAGTATTTCAATAATGTATCCCACTTTATCAATATAATCAAAGCTAACTCCTCAACCACATTAATAGTACTGCTGACACATCTTAAGTAACACCAAACTCCTGCATCACTTGCTCATACTGAAACCTCTCGAATAAATTGACCCAATGGTCATAAACTAGTATCTCACTCACACCCATCTCAATTTAACTTCATCCTCAGGCCATCCCTCATAGCCCCTATAGGGCCTCCAGATAATGTCTTCAGTTGTCAACTTGTCAAGCACCTATCAGTACTGCATCATGTTCCTATTATGTACATGAATTATACCAATCAACCTTTTTGCAAATGCCTATGGATGACCCCAATCATCCCATCAAGGCAACACTGATCTACTCATTTGTATATGCTCATAAGACAATAATGTAATAGGGTGGAAGACCTAATACCTCCTACACACATCTCCTGAGTGAAGCGATATATATAGTGCAACCCCATGAGTACATGATGTCATGCTCCCCTATATCATGTATTATCCTATGAATCATGTATGAGATAGATACCCCACTCCCATCCATGGTAATAAATGAAGCCAACATAATCATTAAGAACTTCCTCAGCCATATAACATTTGATGTGACAATTAGTGACAATAATATATCACTATGGCTCCCTTCTTGATGAGTCTCAATGGATGGAAATCATGGAAAAATACCTCACATCCTACTCTATACCTCGATCACCAGTATCCTCTTGTAGTGCTTCTCTCTAACTAGTAATCTATAACCTTAGAATCCTATAGACATCCTCTAGGGTGACAGTCATCTCCCTAGTAGGTATCTAAAATGTACTAGTATCTATGTCCCACCTCTCACATAATGTTGTCATCATATGTTTATCCTAAGGCATTAGATCTAATGATCCCATATAACCCAGATTGGCTCTATCTACCTTAGCCATCTTTTCATCTATCAAGGGCAATCCCTATAATGTATCCATCATCTGACTACTCTAAAACTCTCTCATGTATACATCCACCTATAAAATACAACCAAATCTGACATTATCATCAAAAAATTTCAAATAAATATACAACAATAGTCATCTAACACTATTCACCAATAAAAAGCACCATAAACTCATACTAGTGGACACTAGTGTTTTATATGGGATAGTAATGCTAGATAGTAGTACCTTACCTAGGACACTAGTGCCATGTCCTAGACACTAGTGCCATTATCAAGACAATAGTGCCACATTTCTAAAAATGACCCTAAACTAGTAGATTTTCACTAAAAATAATAGAAAAATGTACTAAATGTATTAAAAATAGGGGAAAATAATAAGATCCTTACCAGGGTAACCTCTTCCCCAGCTTGCATAAACACCTCCACCTTCTCATACAGGGTCATATTCATTCCTTGTCTCCTCAACATACTCTCTAGCTCAGAGCAAACAATCACTATCAAATCAAATTATGTAAATAAGTTGTCAAAAAACTAAACTAACCTATGTATGTCACATTTTAAAAATGCCACCTTACCAAGGTTGACCTTGTATGCCAATTTTTCCAACTAATACCAACTTCTTTCAAACATGATATCTAGAGAGCTATAACTCTGATTTACGATCCATTTCTTATATGTGGGACTTAACCTCAATGTACCTCACCCTATATTAATTCCAATAATATCCTAGTCACATTCAATTCCATAAAACAACATACCCTATATCCCTATAACAAACTCAATCTATACCAAAGGTCTATCCCATTATCGATTTAAACAACTGACTCTGCCATAATCAATAAAATGTTCAAACTTAAAAAATGTCACCATAACTAACTATCACCATCATATCAATCGGTACCACTTTTGATTAGACACCTTTCTACAATCTCAGCTTTCTCACCAAAAAGGGGGACATATACACACAAATTGGTTTAGATATAGACTCACACAGACACAGATTGGCTATGATATATAGATATTGAAACACATAAGTTTACACAAATATACATGTTTAGACACACAGGGTTACTCAGATATAAATATTCAAACATATAAGTTTATTTAGATATGCATATTCAGACACACATGTTTACTTAGATATACATATTCAGACATACATGTTTACTTAGATATACATATTTAGACATACATGTTTATTCAAATATATAGGTTTAATCAGATATATATTTTAACTTAGATATATAATTTGACTCAAGTATATAGTTTGACTCAGATATATAGTTTAACTCAAATATATAGATATTTAGAAACATAATTACATTACTCAAATATCGGGTTTGCGGGCATGATACAGTGCATATGTCCTAGATGTTTAGATTTCCAACTTACACTCATATCATCACCAGGATGTCACCAAGATTTCATTAGTTTGGGTCACATGACCGTTTACAACATTTGATCTATAATCTTCCATTAGACCCATATTATGCCAGCTGAGTGATAGTTTCAACCTTCAGTTTTAGTTTACATATTCAAATTTAGTCTAGATATCAGAGTGGAGGCAAGCATGACTTGGTTTTCTGCATTTTTAGTTTACATACCCAGGTTCAGTCCAAATATCAGGTTTGGGGGAAAAATAGGGTTCTATTCCTCATGATTCAGTTCACTATTCATATTCAGTACAAAGGGCACCCACACTATGAATTTGCTCTTCACATACTTCACGCCAACTCTTGTCCACTTCTCTAGCCGAGAATTGGGCTAGATCTAGAGAGCATCTGCATAGGTAAGCACATGTATGTATTCCTTTTTTTTATTATACTCTAGTAATTTCATTCTATTGCAATACTAGAATAAAAGTCGGGTAAATGTATATACCCTAATTTGGTTAAGCAACCATAAGTATTATATCTTTTTATACCTTTTCACATGAAGATCTTAGTGATGAATATAACCCTTATTCACATGGTCATTTTGGTCTTTTGATATTTTTTATTCTTTCTTTTCCTTATTTATTTCACCACTAGTGGTCCTAAGTGATCTCCTCCGAGTCACAGGAGCCCCTATCCTATCCTACCCAGTCTTAACTCTATTTTTAGGCCTTAGGATACTAGCACCCTTATCTAGATAGTAGTGTCATGTGGCACTAGTGTCTAATTATGGCACTAGTGTCCAATGGTCATTTTCTCTTGTGTTTTGGATCCTAACCCTTCCTTGAGCCTTCTTATTTTTTATCCCTCTTTTGTGTCTTGTTATCCAGTGAATAAGGTCTTACATTCAAATCAAATTTCCTTCTATATAGAGATGCTCACAAGCCATTTTACATCTAGCACTTACTATCATGGCACATAATTACATAAAATCAGTCAATAGTATAACTCAATATAATGTATATTACTCAACTATCACATCTATACTTGCATGCTTGATCAAACAAGGCCCTAAGCAAAATTAATTCTAGCATACCATGCACATTGATTATGCACATTCCCTAAGGGATAACTACATTATATCTGAGACCCCTGCCATTGGGGTTAATGTAGGCAATGACTAGGATAACAGGGATTATGCTCCGCATGATCGTAATATCCCACAACCTAATTTTTCTCTTTCTTTTGCATTTGATCTAGTTTCTATTTCATGTGTGTAGGTATTCATTAGGATTTCAAAATATATTTAGGTTAAACAATAACACAAGTGAGCTTCCAAAAGTCATATATTCACTTACCGGTCCCTCAAACTCTCCTACAATTTTTTTGAAAGTTTTAAACACCTCTTCTAAGGGCACTAGTGCCATGATTGGACACTAGCACCACATGGTGCTATTGTCCTCATAAGGCCACTATTTTCTAATGTCTAATTTCAACTACAGTCATGAAATGAAAGATGTATGACTAATTTTTGAGCCTATTTCAGCCTCCTGAGTCACAAAAATATTTGTTTTGCTCCAAATAAGTACACTTTCTTTACATCTTTACTATGTTGAGAAAGGCTTGTCAAATCTATTGTTTCCTATATTTATTTTAATTTATTGCTATACTCAACCCTTTAACAACCTAGGATTTACATGCACTAAGTCCTAAACTATTAAAACAAACTCCTTCTGGTTTAACTATGGACCTATCTATCATTTGTATAATTATGGAACTTGGATGTAGACCTGTTAGACCAGGTTTTTGAAAGGTTTATTTTGTCATTACATTGATGGTTGCTCATAAGTCTATCAAAGTATTTTTATGAGGGTACCGTAAACATGGGCGTTCCCTATTAGACTGCTTGGGTTAGATTATTTAGGTGGGACTATATTTCTCAGCATGATATCAACAAGTTTCCCAACTACTTGGTCAATCTTGGGATCTTTCTTTTTTTGATAAGATCTCTTTAAGCATAGTTCCCAGGTAATCTTAGTGTAGATTGGGACATATTTGATAGCATGAAATAAGGGAATTTTGACATTAATAATTTTGAGTTGTCCTATAAAGTCAAGTTTAGAATATTGGTCAATTTTTTTGAGGTTTAATCTTTTAGGAAAAGGAGGGTTGTCATTCCCTTATTTACTTGTATATGTGGTTGGTTCAAGGGTTGTGATTGGATTACACGAATGTGAGTTAGTGATGGTGTCAATAGTGTCATTGAAGACCTCTTCAATAGGTTCCCTAATCATAGGCGAGGTGGTTGGTTGAGATATTCACCTTAAACGAAGGTGTAATTCATCTACCTCCATTGAGTAAGTGGCTTATTGTATTATTTCACTATTTTTTGTTGGCTTAATCAATTTATTATTGGGATTTTGTATAGGTTGGGTAAGCAACTATGTTTTTCTAGGAGCTTATTGGTTGTTGGCCATGAGAATGGGTTGATTGTTGGGCATTAATGCAAGTTGTTGTTATGGTTATAATTTATGTGAGAAACCAAGATTTGGATTATACCATGGTTGATTCCTATTCCATGATTGTTGCCAATGGTTGGAAGGACACTGCCATTATTGATTTTGGTTCGAGTTTTACCAAGATGGATTGTTATTTTGAGGTAGGCATGGTTGGTTTTGAGATTGTGTCCAAGTGGATGAGGATTGGAAGGTAGACCTTGAGTTGGTGTGGGGTTCCATGAATTATTTCCATACCAACTAGGTGAAGCAACTAAAAAAACCAAGCAAATATTGTTTATTTTTTGCATTGAAATTACATTTCAACTTTGGAAAGATAAAAACTACATTTTTTTTCAATTAAGAATATTTGTGGAAATATATTTTTTTACTAATATCATTTTTATTCTATCAAATACTATGTTATAGACTCAAGTAAAAGCACAAAAAAATTCATTTGAGGTTGAGCACCTTCGCACTGTTACTGACCATTAAGCCAATACCCCTTGTGTGGATGGAAGAGTTCCTCCTGACTCCCCCCAACATAGCTCTCTAGGTCGAGGGATAGGACACATAGGGCATGGCAAACTCCAATGTCATTCTCATAGCCACTCTACTTTCTTTATGCACCTTGCCTTGTAGGTATTCACCGCATGCAATCAGTTATTGAGGTTGGCCTTCTCTACTTATTAGATATGGACCAAGTGGTTGGGCAACCCCTTTGCAATGTAAATTCCCATAGTTGGCCTTGGCAATCTCTTTGCCATGGCAACAAACTATAGATGAGGACGAAAAAGAAAATGAAAAACAAAGAAAATATGAGGCAATCCCTGATAGTGCTAATCCAATCAATGGTGATAGGTGGGATAATATGCCCTAAAGTCTTCCATCAACTAGTTTGGTGGCTCCTATGTTTTAATTTGCTTTAATGCTACTTTTCTAGTTGTTTACACCTAATGACAAATTGATACTTTGAATTTTTGTTTTTGTTTTTATTTTTCATTTTTTTGTCATAAACCTTTTTAATGATTCTCAAATTATGTCCCTAATTAAAACTCTTTGGGATGTGATCTTTTCCACCCTCCTCTTAGAATGTGATCCATTTCACCCTCTTTTAATTAATTATATAATTACATTTACTTTCTTAATGAATATATTTACATAGTTTCAACATAAATAAATAAATAAAATTACCTTAAAAAAAAATTCATAAAGTGGAACACTAATCAATAACACATTGTTATCATATCTCAAAAAACTAAAAAGTGTTGTATACAATGAACCCTTAAAAAAAACACTCTTCTATATCTTTATCATGAACATTTAATTTTAATTTTAAGTATTAATCACATCAAAATTGGTCATGAATATTCTTAAACTAATTAAAAAAAAATATTAATATGAATATACATAAATTAATTTCCATTTCCCTATGTCAATAATATGATTATTCAAAAAAGTGTAAAGATTATTTTTGGTGTAAGTACAACATTAAAAAGATGTGAAGAGAAAGAAATATTTGAAATAATAGTTAAGAAGGTATATAAAAAAAAAGTATTATTAATTTTTTAAATAAAAATTAATTGATGTCATTTTCCAATTAAATTTTGAATAGAAAGTAGCCATTACAACAAATTAAATTACATAATTAACTAATTAAATGATATTATATAGACAAATTCTTAATATATAACATAATTTTTAAGCAATGGTCCATCTTAATTTTTAATGTATTTAACAGTGTCTAACTTAAATACCTTAAAAAGTAACTTCACATAATTTAAATACCTAAAATAAAATTAATGATATAAATAAATTATAATCTATTATTAAATTATTTTTTAATATAATTATATAACACTTAAATGGTTATATGCACCTTTTAACTTATTATGGACTTATAATTTTAACTTTTAATATTAACCGTATCACAATTGACAAAGAATAATTTTAAACTAATTAAACAAAATTATTAATATGAATACATGTATATACATTTTAATTTTTTTATGTTAATATTATGATTATTAAAAAAGAGTGTCAAGACCATTTGTGATGTAAGTACAACATTGAAAAAGATGTAAAGAAAAACATCATTAATTGTTTAAAAAAAATTAGTGGTTGTTATTTTTACAACTAAAATTTAAATAAAAAGTAGTCATAACAACAAATCAATCAAACAACTATCTGATCACAGAGATATGAATATATAACACATGATTTAATTTTCAAATAATAATCTACCTTAATTTTTATTGTATTTAACACTACTGAATTTAAATATCCAAATTGAAATTAATAACACGGAGATCTTTATTTATTTATTTTTATAAATTATGTGACACTTGTGTGGCTATATGCACCCCTTATCTTGAGAGCACAGCGAATGGCTCCTCTCCCTTAATGTGACATTTTTCGCTACTAACAAATCCAGCTAAGGATAACCCGCCCCCGTCCTCCCGCCCACACCTCCCGCCCACATATTTAGTTGGTGTTATGGTCGCTTTGCCATAAGACCATATCCACCTTTATGATAGCAATAAGTGCAACAAATGTTAACCATTCCGATTATCTTGACTCTTGATACTCAAACATGAACTTCAATGCACAAATCAAGCACTATGATAATTCACAAACAATTTAAAATTGGATATAGATTATTTACAAAATTATTTCCAGAAAATTCTTGTACATTATTGCACCGTCAACAAACTACCCTGAACTTTTAAATTTTAAAATAGATTGTTCATATTCCTTACATCCTATGTCGAGTTTACGTACTTGGTCGCTTCACAAGTCATCTGATATCAGCAATGCTGATTAAATTTTTTGAGTTTATTGCTTTCTATTTATATATACATAAAATGATATAGAAAATACAGGAAGAAGTAATGTCAAATATTTAATCCTTGTAGCAAAGTGTGATGTCTCTCTAGAGATGGTCACATCACAGTATTCAACTTCGTATTGTCCAATATATCCATATTCACATGCAGGAGGGAGAAAAAACAGTGCTACGGTCGAACTAGCTTTCTTCACTATGAGAATTCTCTCGATGAACCGGAGCTCTTAGAGAAGATAAGTATGCATTATCCATCTTATCAATGCCATCAAAGAGATAGCCGAAAGGAGGCATAAATATGTATCGTCCTGATCCTCGTTCCACATTCAATTTGTCATGTTCCCAAATAACTCTTACCTCTTGAAATTGTGACCTCAACTTTTCCCTACATAAAACAAAACGATAGACTAAAATATCTCAGGAAACTTGAATTCATTAGCAGTAAACCTCCATAAGAAACTAATAAGATGGTCTGTAATTACCTTTCCTATCCAACCTTCATACACGTTTGTGTCTATCTTTGAGTGATGAGACTTGGCATTTATTTGAAATGTTGCATTTGGGTTCAATATGATTATGTCTGCATCTGAGTTGGGAAGAATTGCCCCTTTTCTTGGGTATATATTGAATATACGTGCACTGCATAAGGCGTCACACGCAACAATGTGAAACTGAGAGTTACATATTAGCATCTGAATCGTTCAAAATAGGGAATAAGGAAAAAACTGAAAATTTACAAATTGATTTTTTTCTGGAATTAGTTTAAACCAAACAACTTAAGAAAAATTGGTAATCAGTGGACAAGATTGTCACACTAAGAAGTGTTTCCAGAATAATTACTTTTGGTTAGTGCACATATTTTCTGTTCATAATAAATCATATGATGCTGACGATGCTTTTACAATCACAACAGAAACAACCCTTGCATCATATCTTAGATGGAAATCAAAATTGTGAACAGTCTTATCTCTTATATACATCTATAATCATTTATGGAAGAAAATCTATTCATAAGATCTATCACACAGGAACATAGGTAAGATGTTTGACCCTAGTAGGACCAAATGCAAATATAAAGTTTCATTGCCAAAGGCTAATTTTTTACATCATACCATCTTAAGGGTATTTGGTTCTACTTGAAGTTCAACGATGGAACATTCTCCTAAATTGATATATATTCAACATATCATTACATTAATTTTCTAAAAAGTAAATCATGTGCAATAGTGAATTCAAACACTTCCTAGGGAACTGAACATTAAGAATAACAATCAACAACGGGACATCCTCACGGATCAAATGAATGAAAATCTTGCAAAAGACGAAGTTAAATCAATGGTAACTTTAAAAAAGCAAGAAGTCGCCTTGTTTTTAACAAGAATCCCACGAAAGGATCTCTAAATCAAGTTATGATATTATAAAGTTTATTACTACTTTTACATATGGATTCAAGATGACTCTTTCACACATTAATTTCTAACTCAGCTATTTACCAAACAATAATCTATTCGGGTTAAAGATCATGTTAAAAAAATATTAACAGTATGTATTACTCAGTCTAATGCTATATGAGGTTCCATATTAACAACATAATAGATAGGTATAATTCCATGTAAAATTGACACCTCAACCTAAAAATTAAGCAGTGATTAGATGTAAATCTCAGGAACATATCAATGTTATGTCTCAAAGGAACATGTTATAAAAAGAATAAGGAGGGATCCTTAAAAATTAGCAAAAAATAATAATCAGATTATTAATATTTTGGGATTTTACTTATATGTTTAAATCATCTCAAGATGGTTATTGGAAGTAAGCTATTTGTAGAGATCCACTTGTAACTATGTGAATCCTGCCTATACCCATTTGAAATCCACTTGAAGCTATCAATATACTATATATTACTATCAATGGGTAACCTATAAACCACACCTACCCACTAGAGATATTGAAGTGATCAACTTGAGGGAACATTATCAAGGAATTGGCTTCCAAATAAAACATGGTGTCCAACATAGAAAAAAAAATGTGCAACATGAGAAGCATGTTTTCTAACCTAGAATTTGAAGAATTTCAGATTTCATAAGCACTTATGATGATTATTCATGTACTATGATAAGAGTAAAGACTGTCAATGTTACTTTAAAAGGACAAAAACTATTATGTTTAGAAGAATTTCTTGCATGCAGTTATGATGATTGATTTTCTTGGTGAGTGGTGTACTACACCGTAGGAGCTTTTTCCTCTGGTCTTTCAAGAACTTGAACCTGGTAGCTACTTGAGAAGAGACTCGTTTCTTTTTTTGTTGAACTTTTCTTCATAGAATCAATGTAGAACAATAAATTTACTAGAATAGTATCCGATTTGATCCAATTTTTAATAAAATATTTTGCAATCATTTAAACTTATATTAATAGGTAATGCTACCCATGGGTACAGGTACCAATATGCTACACCATGGGTACTGGTCTGGGTTCAATACACCACTGGATATGCCCCATATACTGTTGGACAGCTGTGGATACATCCGGGTTAGTCCTGGGATGAACTCGAGCATTTCTGCAGCTGCCAAATACTACTGTGGGCATATCCAACAAGTATCGAAGGCAAACAAAGTTTTTTTTTTCACTTGACAAAAAGTCAAATATGGGCTTCAAAAAATAAAATAAAAGAAATAAAATATAGGGGAAACCCTAAAAAGCAACTTTCACACTCATTGTATCAAAATAAAACAACAGTACCACATTTACTTCTCATTGCATTTTTATCTCTCATTCCACATTTTCTCTATCACCTTCATGTTTTCAATGTTTAGGACTGAAACTCTTTCTTTTGTTAGTTTTATGCCATAACAACTACCCGTTTGGTGCCAAGGAATTTAAGGAGCTTGCAACGAAAAAGATTGTTGATTAAGATAAGTTTTGTGGTTCTTTCTTTATTTTTCTAAAAATTCTAAGTTTAAAAATGTTTATAACAAGTTTTAACTCTTATTATTATTTTTTAAAGCATTCTTTCAACAAATTCCCAATGCCTCAATTTTGTTTTTTGCTAACAGGGGGAATCAAAAAGCGAGGCCAGCCTAGAACTATGAGGTGAAGGGTTTGACACTATTTCACCTCAATATTCAAGACCAACTGGGCCTACCACTATGCCCCTTGGTTTCACCCAAATGCCTCACTCCACACTCAATGGGTAATTGGGACTCAAACTCATGAATACCAACCCACCTATTGCTCCATATCATTCTAATGTTGTGACCCTATCACACTCATTTCTTTCTACATCTTCTGTGGGCACAAGGGAAAAAGGTTCATCTCTTAGTCACAAGAGAACACAAGGTGCATACCCATTGGAAAGGGCATTCTAGACTGAATCCAGAGGCATTGTGGAGTAGAATATTGCACATCATATTTATACATGTGGGCTATCATTTAATGTTGTTAGATCACCACACTAATAGTATATGGTGAAACTTATGAATGAAGCCGTGAGAATGGGCTTGGCAGCATCGCTAGAGTTGTGTTTGAAGAATCTACCTTGATCAGTGTTGTAAACATTACCCATACATGGCCTATTGCTATAAAAAAATCAAAGAACCTTGAATATTGGAGTGCAATGGTTCACAAGGTCTTCAATTGCTACCAAAATAGAGAAGTATCATTGTAAATAATGAGATCAATAATCTCATATGTTCCACTACTAGAGTTGGGCCAGCCCTTCCATGTCTCCAATTCAATGCAAAACACCACCTCCATAAGAGATTGTCTTACTTTCAATAATTTTCTTGAGTACACTAAATGAGAATGAAAATTATTATTTTGCACAAAATAAGTTGCATGGAACATATTATTTTAACTTTCTTGGTACCTATAATAGGTGACAATGAGTTGTATAATTTTTTTAGAAGTCCCAATCATATTATTAATTCAAACAAGGTCACACAAATCTTTCAGTGATAGTTCATATAATGAAAAACTCAAGGTGTCCAAAAGATGATCACATACCATCTACAATAGTTGCATTGTTGGTGATGATTTGTACTACATTCTCCCAACCAATCTACTCATTTTCCTCTTGAGAGAGACCCATCAAGTACTTATCTTTTACATGGTTTGAAGTGTCATGATTCGATAAACATTTTATCCCTTGGAAAGAACATGTGAATGTTAATGAGAGATCTTCTAGAAATATTAGTCTAGCTATCAAAATAATGGAAACCCTTGAATCTTTCCAACCTTCTCAGATACCCTTTAGTGTGGCGTCAATGTGAGCCCTCTCCTTGCTCAAAAGAATGGTACAAATTTTCAAATAACTAATGGACAGATATCCTTTGGCAACGTGAAAGGATATTAACCATTTTACTTGCCTCCATCTAATAGAGGGTGATGGAAATGTTAAAGGTCATACCATAACCATAAATTAACATAGAAATTGCTGCATCAAATTAATATTTTAATCATTTCTATCATGTTTATCATTTGTGTTATAGGAGTCTCCTGAATGGAGGAGTTGTGTGTTGGAAGAGGTGGCCTCCTCAAAAGTAAAATTTAGTTATTTATGGTTGCACTTGCTCATAGATTTTCAAAGATTCAAGCAGTGCGAATTTGTTTATAAAACCTAGCTCATATCCTTTTAGCATTTTGATGTAAACACTGATTTGTTCTAGTTGAATTCACATTGCAATATTTTAATATACTCAAGTCCATGACCTACTACCCAAAATTCCAAGTCAGTAATGCATATAATGGGTAATGAACACTATGATCAATAATCTTTGCTCAAAATTTCTCTTTGTAGCCTAATATTCCAGGATTGTGAAGGTTGCGCTGATCATTATTTGCAGCTTTTTGGAACATGAGATGGTGTGCAAACTAATTTTCACTGAAAAATCAACATATTTATAATGGTATGTTTTTTTCTCTTATACACATAAGCACTCAATTCTCATGATGATTTAAGCTCTAGGTCTTAGAGTGATATGAGAGATCATTTTC
Source organism: Torreya grandis (assembly GCA_037957365.1). Classification (NCBI taxonomy): domain Eukaryota; kingdom Viridiplantae; phylum Streptophyta; class Pinopsida; order Cupressales; family Taxaceae; genus Torreya; species Torreya grandis. The sequence goes on from JARHVA010002333.1 coordinate 354,106, forward strand.
TTAAGTGGAGGAGACAAGTATACCAAATGTGTTTAGAGCCATTATGGATGACCCAATTCAGGAATAATATGGTCTCTATAAATTTGTGTAAAAGTTGGCTAAAGGTGTGCAATGGTTCTTAGTTTTTATTTGTTGCATGTTAGTAGATTTTTTTGATTGATATACCATGCTTTTAGATTTGTTTTTCCTGATGGAGAGGAAAGAGGAATTCAATGTAACAACAATTCTAGATTAAGCAATGTGCATTCAAAGAAAAGTAAAACTTGGTTAGTATCTGCATTAATGATTGAAAGAGGTTGAAGATTATGCCATTCACCAATATAGTGAAATATAGCTAGAGGATAAAGGCTCTACAATAGGGATGGTACTTTTGTAATGGAAATCTTGATCATATTGCATGAGGTGGAATCTACCAAGATACAAAAGACAAAGCACTACCTATAGTAATAAATTCTCGTGTCAAGTTTGTACACTATCCATATGAGAAAATCTTTGAAGGTGAAATCTCAAATGGCCAACTATGATGAAAATATTTCCTTTGTATAGATTGCCTTCCCTATACCTGCATAAACACATGATCTCATAGATTAAGAGTTTGATCCATATTAATCATTGTGATCTTTGGGATTCCAATGTGAGGAACCTTTCTTTTTCTATTATTAAGCTCTTGGGAATGTTAAATTTTTTCTTATCATACCCAACCTAGGTTTTTTGGGTACAGGTACATCTCAAGTACATGGGTACACCATTTTTCAAAACCCTTGATTTGGATATGATGTGGATACATCTGTATATACATATATTTATATGTATATGTATGTATTTTACTCATTTCTTTGGTATAACACTTGAAAATATAGTGTTAATTCATTCATTGCTTCAAAATTTTCAAAGTAGATGTTTCAAATACATTCAAATCTAGAATAAATCACTGATATGTACATCTATCATATGTTCTACAAAATCCTTTACTCATTTTTTATGTTGCATAGCTCTGCAACTCCTCTTGGACTTAACCCATACACAATATAGAATGGTGTCTTTCTTTTGCTCCTATTAAATAAACTATTATATGGAAACTGAACTTGCACCACAATTTTATCCTATGTTCTTGGCTTACCTTCAAATAAACATCACAATAGATTATCGAAAATCCTATTCAGTAACTCCATCTGTCCATCTCTGTAAGGATGATGTGTTGAATTGAAGTGCAACTTAGTGTTTAATTTCTTCCACACTGTCCTCTTGACATGTCCCAAAATTTTCATATCTCTATCTAATATTATGTTGGGTGGCAAACAATGCAACCTCACAATCTCCCTCAAAAATTATATAGCAATGTTTGTCACATCACTAGTCTTCTTACAAGCCACAAAATGTGTGATCTTTGAAAATCTATCAATTACCACAAATACTAAATCATTTCCTCTATGTTTTGTAGGCAATCCTAAAAAATCCATACTTATATCTTCCCATGGTCTCTAAGATATTGATAACAGTTGAAATAACCCTACACTCTGACTTCTCCCTTTGGCTAACTGACAAACTCTAGACTTGTGAACAAATTTTTGCATATTTGTGTTCATCTATGGCTAAAAAAGGTTTTCCATTACTTATACTAATGTCTTTTCATAACCAAAATTACCTACGAAGCCTCCACCAAGTTTCTCTCTAATCATACTCTCTTGCATTGAACCTCTAGGTATACACAATTACTTTTATTTGAACAATAAACCTTCTTGAACAAAATAATCCAACCATGGTGTCCTATCACCACTCATTGTTTCTACACATGGATTCCATGATTCATGAAAAGATTCATCATTTACATATTGTTCCTTCATAAGATCAAAACCTATGGTTTCCACTCTCAATTCATTTAATAATAGAACTCAGAGGCTCAAATCATCATCCATTCTGTTTGACTTTTCACTCTTATGTTTTAACAAAAATGAATAAATTTATAGCAATTCAACCCACTTCATATGTCATTGATTCAACGTATTTTGGCCATTTATGAATTACAATTATTGATGATTTATATAAAAAACAAACTCCTTAGGCAAAAAATAATGTCTCCACTTCTTGAGTGCAAGTACAATTTCACAGATCTGTAATATTCCCATTCTGTAATATTCCCAAGAAGGAGATCACTACCAAGAAGGGAATCACTGCCATTAGGAAGATAATTGTAGTTTACTAAGAAACAAAAATAATTAATTAAGGATATCACCACACTAAGAAACAACAACAACAACAATTAGTTAAGGATATCACCAAACTAAACAACAGTATTTAAATAACATTAGTTATTTATTAATTATTTAATTAATGTGTTAATAACATTCATTTAATGGAAGGATGCCACCCTTGAGGAAGTCACACCTTTCAATGTAAGTTTGAAGGTATAAATAAGTCATTATGAGAATGGAAGAAGGCATCCAATCATATTCATGTATTAAAAATTTAATCATGTACAAGCTTAATGCTTTATAATTATAATTGAAGATGAAACCCCTTGGTATCCCAACTCAAGGACATAAACCTTTGAGATTTTTATTTTGATATTCGAGATCTGAAAATTATTTAATAAAATTCATTTAATTTAAATAAATTATTTTGAAGTCCAAATTCTATATTTATTTTAGAGAATGAAATTTCAAGGAAATCAAATTTCCATATAATATTCTAATTCAGAATATTATAGTGGTATCAGATCTCTCCATCCTACTCGCCTATGGAATGAAATTCATATGCAAGATAAAAATATTTTTTATTATGAAAGAAGAACTAGAACTAAGAAGGCATGTCAACCAACATAAGAAATGGAAAAAGATAGAGATGAGAGGATAGAGTAAATTTTCCAAGGACAAGAACAATTGGTAAATACAATGGCACAATTGGCCCATACTATGAAAATTATGATGGATTCAAAAACAAAAAAGGTAGAAAATCTTTTGTGCATGTTGGGGCCTATACTTAAAACCTCTAGCACATCATAATACTAGAACTACCAACCAATGTTCATTTCAAAATAAGAAATCACTGAAGAAATTATGAAATCCTTTAATGATGATCTTGTAACCTATTTCAAAGCTTATCAAGAACTGATAGAAGGAATCCAAAGGGGAATTTCCATACAAACTTATATGGTAATGAGGAAAAATGGAGGTGTACCCTGACCAGAATATAAACCCAACAATAAACAAAGGGATATGCAACAAGAATTAGGGAAACACTCTCACCTTTTGATGGTACAAATAAATGTACGGCTAGGGCATGGGTACAAAAAATAGACACATACCTTTGTTTACGTCTAATGATGGAAGAGGAATCCATAAAATTTATGAGTCTCCCTTTGGAAGGTAAAGCCCATGAATGGTTCCATTGATGGATCACCGAAGGACATAATCTTGTCGATTCATATGATGAATTTGCCAAATGATTAATCAAAAGATTTGATCAAGAAAACCCAGAGGTCCATTTTAGAGAATTAGCATTATTAAAACAAAATAATAGTGTGGATGAATACATAGTATAATTTCAAAGAATATTAGTAATGGTCTTAGACATGTCTAAAAAAAGGCTCATAGTGTTATTCACAGAAGGATTAATGGAACTTCTTAAAGGATTGCTTAAATCTTTTACTCTGTCAATACTCCAAGAAGCCATTAAGAAGGCTTTAGATTTGGAAGCATCAAACTTAAGAGGAAGAAATATGCCACGCACCCAACCTAAGGCACTTAGAAGTGGTCCACCAAGGACTCAATCCTATGAGCAAAAATGACCAATACAAATAAGCAACGAAGCACCAAAGTCAAATAAAGGAGTGGAAACATGGAATGAATTAAAAAGGAAAAAAGTATGTTTTACTTGTAAAGAACCATGGACTCCAGGCCATTGCTATTTGGGCAAAGGACAAGTTCACTACATTAAGGTTAATCCGGATAGTGATACTAAAGATGAAGAGATGAACGTAAATAATGAAACCCAATCACAAATAACAGTAGAAGAAACCATAGAGGGAACATGTGCTACTCTCTCAAGAGCACATTAGTATCATCCATTTAAAGTAAGAGGAACACTACGAAGATAGTGAATTACCATCTTAGTCGATAGTGGGTCCACCATAATTTTATTTATGAAAAAGTGCCTAACGAAATTGGTTTAAAATATGAAGAATTTAAGGGATTTCCAATAAAGGTTATTCCTGGATTTACTCTTCCATGCACAAGGAGAATCCCATAATTAAATTTGTCTTTGGGAAGACATGAAATTAACGATGAATTCTATGTCATCAATATTGGCAAAATAGACTTGGTTTTGGGAGTTCAATGGTTGCATTCGTTGGATGAGTTTATCCAAAATTATCAGACCATGGAAATTAAGTTCAAATCTAATGGGAGGGATATAGTTTTGAAATCCATGGCCAATGGTGGTCCAAAAATTATAACAACAAAAACAATGGAGAGAACCTTTAATAAATGACATGTAACATGGGCAATACAATTTTTGATCAGATATGCACAAGAATAACATGCAATACATCATAATGAAATTCAATCCATTAGGAAGAATCATGCCAGCTAGGACTACCCCTAGCAAGAGGTTTCCAAAATATCATTGAATTGGAACCTAGAACAAAATCAGTAATAAATACACCTTACCAGCATCTAAATATCTATAAGGATGAGATTGAAAAACCCATTAAGGAACTCTTAGAGATGTGGCACATTAGGCCTAGTGTCAGTCCATTTGCTTCTTTGGTAAAACTAGTCAAAAAGAAGGATGGGACATTATGAATGTGCATCGATTATTGGAAGTTAAATAATAAGAATATCAAAAATAAATATCTGATACCCAAGATCAATGAACTAATCGATGAAATTCATGGAGCTACTCTAAAAAATTGATTTATGATCTGTGTATCATCAAATACAAATGAGGGAAGAAGATGTTCCGAAAATGTCATTTCGATGCCATTATGGGCATTTTGAATTTCTAGTGATGCCATTTGGACTTACAAATGCTCCAGCCACTTTACAATCATACATGAATCACATATTTGGTATGCATATAAGTAAATTTATTTTGGTTTTCTTTGATGATATACTAATATAGAGCAAGAATTGGGAATAATATTTGTAGCATTTAGACATGATACTTGCCACATTAGAACAACAGTCCCTCTTTGCCAAGATGTCAAAATGTGAATTTGGTATCATGAAAATCCTATACATAGGACATATAATTAATAAGGATGGAGTCCATGTTGAGCAAGAGAATATTTAGGCCATTATGAGTTGGCCTTGTCCTAATAAAATGACACAATAAAGAGGATTCATAGGTCTTTTCACTTATTATAGGTGATATGTTAAAGGATTCTCACAAGTAGCAACACCTCTAAAAAATTTAACAAAGAAAGGATATTTTAGTTGGACAAAGATCAAGATTTGAACACCTTAAACAAGTAATGAGTTCATGCCCAGTTTTTGTAATGCTAGACTTCTCATTACCTTTTGTATTAGAATGTGATGCATCAGGAGAAGGTGTTGATGCATGATTAATGTATAATAAGCATCCCATTGCTTTTCAAAGTTGAAAAATTAAAAAGCATGAGCGAAGGTACTCAGTTTATGATAATGAAATGTTAGATATTATGCATGCCCTTGCTGAACTCTAGAATTATTTGGTATGTGGAAGATTTGTGGTTAAAACCGATCACAATAGCTTGAAATATTTCTTTGAGCAATCTGACTTAAATGAAAGACAACAAAAATGGGTTAGTAAGATCCAAGCTTTCAATTTTAACATTGAATATGTTAAAGGACAAAATATTGTAGTGGTCGATGCTTTATCAAGAAGACCACATTTATGCTCCATGGTAGAAATCAAGTCTGATTGGAAGGCATTCATAATGGTAGAATACATTAAGGATGAGTGGGCCAACACAATCTTAGAAGAGAACATTGAAGATGAATGTTATAAAGTACTAGAGGACATCATCTTCTACAAAGATAGAATTTTCTTAGTGGCTAGTTCCAAATTTAAATATAAGATCCTAAAGGCTATACATAGTGATCCATTAGTAGGTCATCTTGGTTTTGTTAGGACATATAAACAATTACGAGATCAAAATTTTCAAAAAGGACTTAAAAGTGAAGTCCTTAAATACATTCAAGAATGCTCCACTTGCCAATAAAATAAAATAGAACATAACTTTCATACCAAATTGTTTCAACCTTTGCCTATTCTTACTAAAAAATGGGAGACCATATCTATGGATTTCATTTTAGGACTACCCACGATTCAAGGACAAAGAAACCTTTATGTAGTCTTGGGCCGATTAATAAAATACGCTCATTTCTTCCCACTTCCCAGGAAGTATGATAGTCCTATGATTGTAAGAATATTTTTTAGAGAGGTTTTTAGGCTTCATGGACTACCCATGAATATATTCAGTGACAAGGATACTCAGTTCATGAGTGATTTTTGGCAAGAACTTTTCAAATTATTGAGTACTAAGTTAACTCCAAGTATGATTTATCATCTTTAAATTGATGGCCTTGAGTTGTCAAGAGTTTTTTTATAAAATAATGTTTTAGTCATATCCCCATGTCTTTAGTATCTTGTGTCTGACTTGAAGCATTTGCCCAGCCTATGTGACAACTCTTCTCGAGTAGACTATGAAAACTTGGTTATGCCTTAGTTTTGTGTTTTGTGTGCCAATAATCCCCATGGAGATAAAAATTTAGTATCCCTTCATGTGATAAATCTACCCCTTAGGTCCTTTCACCTTGGTTTAGGTAGACCCAAAAGTAGTAGGGAGTTAACCATACCCTTTATCGGTGTCTTCCAGTCATTGTTTGTGTTTAATCTATTTTGATGCTAAACCCTTCCCCAACTATAAAGACATATTTCTAGGTTTACCATCCATGTTTTCCATACTACCCAAGTGTGCAAGGTTAAGTGCAAGAGGTGTACAACTAGGAACCAACAACTCATTTTTTATTGTCATAGCTAACCTAACATAAATTATGTATTTCTATATTATCATCATTGTCATTATCAAAAAGAAACCACTAGATAAATCAAGCTTGATTCCAAATCTTTTTTCAAGAATAGACTTTATACCCTTCATGCCCTATATTTTCTATACACACATTCACGGTCATCATTCCATAGAATGAAACATCCATTACTAATACATAATTTGGAAAAATAACATGATCTTGGACTAAGAGAGATCATCCTTATCCACAAATCCTTTTTCAATAGTTTTGATATGCCAAAGGTGAATTGTTTGAAAAAATGCTTCAAATAAAATTTGAATGAGGCCCTGTATACTTATTTAGAAAGATATATATTTGTTTTGGAATATTAATTGTTAGCTTATAGAATATCTTATGTATGTGTTTTGAGATTTTCTATATAAATTTCTAATATTTTACATTTTAATGTTTGTGTTGGTGTAGGTAAAAAATAATTGCATCAACACCTGAATGCATCAAATATGAGCTATGTATAGCTGGTTGTTTATTTTTTTGGTCTCACATGTATTAGTGAATTGAATGCCTCAAAGAAAGATGCAAAACTATTTGAAGGGTAAACGACATAGTAGCTGGGCTTGTCACAAATAGCTATAAGAGTAAACAAACTATTTCCAAATAGTTGGACTAACGCCGTACCAGTACTAGTGTATGCATGTTTAAGGTAAAATATAGCATATGTTTTACGCATACCCTGCATCCTTATCACTCTAAGATCTTCTAATTTATGAATATATATTGCACTCATTGATTTTAATTTTATTTTATTGATATATATTATATATAAACTAATATTTCAACCATTTGTATTGCTAATTTATGAAATGAATTTTTAATATATAATATATTTCAATATAAATTAAATATACAAATAAATTTATAATCCATATATATAAAGAACTAAATTTGAGGGGGTGGTGAGAAATGATATTTTAATTTGGAATTTTTAACTTTTTATGTTAGATTCCAATATGGAAAACCATTTAACTATGAGCTTTGAGATAAATTATTGCTTTACTAGATTGTTAAATTTTCTTCTGATGTTGTACAAGATGTCACATAATGAAGATATAACTAGTTATACAAATGGAGGTATCCAAGGACCCCAAAGTGAGTAGTGGATTGGGATAAATGTACAAATACTTCACACCCTTTGACAAGTGATGAATATTCTAGTAGAAAGGCTACCTCCAATGCTAGTATTACCCCAAAACCCTATAAAATATCTTCATACATTTCATTATTAAATAAAATATAAAATAATTTAGGTCATCCATAGATTCACATCCCAAATAATATCCCTTACACCTTTGGGGCAACTGCTAGTTATGTTAATATTATGATTATTAAAAAAGAGTGTTAAAGCCACTTTTGGACTAAGTTTTGTAATCATATTTTCCATGACTCTATTCCTCTCTATGATTACACATCATCTCACATGAAAACTATTGACCCCAATTATCCTACTTTGAGACATTTTTCACTTGCATGGACACCCTCTTACTTTGCATCTAAATCTCCCTAGAATTTCTTGCACCTCCCTGGCCTTTTCACTCACTCGCAGACCCTTCATGCATCTCTTAGAGCCCTTATATAGCCCCATTGACCATCAAGGATGGGAAGTTGATGTAGGTCATGGATTATGAGGCTAACCCATAGCCTAGGCCACATGTTACCCCCTAATTTGTGGCATAGGTTACAACCCAACTAGAATGCATGTTTTTAGGCCTCTAATAGCTAGAAATAGGTAGATTCAAGTCTAGTTGGATTTTGGGTGCCCTATATCACTCCATTTCACTTATCTTTCACTTTCCTTCTTCACTCTTTTAACTCTCACACCTTAAATCCTTCTTTATTCATACTTGGTGATCTTGATCTTCCATGGTGATAGAGGAATACCTACACATTTGGAGACTGATTTGGTGACTCCATTGTTGCTTCTAGTTGTTCCTACTTCATTATGGATTTTTCCTAACTTATACAAGTTTCATTGCACCTAATTTACGCACCTATCTTGGCTCTCACACCCCTACAAGTTCCCACTTCACTTCCTCCTTACTATTTGGACAATGGTTTGGACTCGGTTCTACACTACAACCTTGTCTTCCTCCATTGTTATCTCAAACTTGGATTCCTAGTTAGTAGAACATATTCATAATATTTTTATCTTGATCTAAGGGTATTTTTATATGTAAAGTGAAAATCTATTTTTTAACTCTAGTGTGTATGCTAGGGTTTAGTGTTTTTATGTTATTTTAACTTCATTTGAACATGTGTTAGAGTAGATTTTGAATTTTGTTCATCCTCTCAATATTTAAAACATCTTTCCCCTTTGAAAATGTCTTTCATTGCATATGATTTCTTGATTTGGAATCATCACATTTATTTTTAAATTTTCTTATGTTTAATTATGTTAGTTTACTTGCTTAAAAATGGCATTCCCTTTTTTAAGGTTAGCTGTCACATGTTAGAGATAGTTTTATTTGAATAAAGGCATTATATTAGGTTTTGAAAGTGTATGCTCTCTCTCTATTTATCTTGAAGACATCATTTCTCTTTTAAAATCATCTTTCAAACGGTAGAATTACATGCTCTTAGAAATCATTTCTTGCTTGGTAATGCTATTTTATTCAAGTAGTTTACTTTCTCATTCTTTAATAATTAAATTATTTCCCTTATCTACTTGATTTACTGTGGTTATACTCATTATAGATACATATGTCCTTTATTTGCTTGATCATGCTATCCTTAACCTAGTTTACAAGTCACTGTATAGTTTGGTGCAAGTTAGCAAACCGGATGGCCTATATAGATCTCATATATCCCATAGCGTTCCTCAGCCTCTTATACTTCTAGGTGTTTGCTTAAATACCATGTGTACCCCCTACAAAACCCTAGTGGCTCTATTTGGGTTCTCGGAGATACAAGTTCAACATTAAAAAAGATGTAAAGAGAAGGCAAAGATTTGAGAAAATAGTTGAGAAGGTATATATAAAGTACAGTAAAGTATTAATAATTGACTAAATAAAAGTCAATGGATGTCATTTTCACAACTAAAATTTAAATAAAAAGTACTTTCACAATAAGACAATCAAATAAGTATCCAATCCAATGATGACACAAGAGTAAACACTTAATACATGACTTAATATTCAAGTAATGGTTCTCCTTAATTCTCATTATATTTAATACTACTTAATTTAAATAACCTAAAAATATATTTTTTCATGTAATTTAAATGACCAAAATAAAATTAATAATATGAAGAGATCATAATCTATTAAAAATATATTTTTTTAATAATTATGTTGTACTTTAATGACTATATACACCCCTTAACTTGAGTGGAGAATGACGGGCTTCTCTAACTTAATATGACATTTACCCCATAAAATGAAGGGTAAGGATAAACACTTCACCCCTATTTAGTTGGGGGTTTTTTTATGTCACTTTTCCATAAGACAATATGCACTTTTATAATTCAATAATAAGTGTAACAAATGATAATTATTCCAAATATTATTTCTCTTAAAACTTAAACATGAACTTCAATACACAAATCAAGGACACTAAGAATTAACAAAAAAAATAAATTAGAAGTAAATCTATTTACAAAATTATTTAAAAAAAAATCTTTTACATTAGTGCATCATGAACAAACTACAATGAATTTTTAAAAATTTAAATAGATTATTCATATTCCTTATATCTTATTTCAAGTTTACGTACTTGGTTGCTTCATATGTCATCTGATATCAACAATTTTGCTTAAATTTTTTGAGTTTTTAGATTTATATTTATGTATACATCAAATGATATAGAAAATATAGGAAGAAGTCCTGACAAATATTCAATGCTTATAACAAAGTGTGATTTATCTCTAGAGATAATCACATCATAGTATTCAACTTCGTATTGTCCAATATAGCCATGTTCACATGCACGAGGGGGAAAAAATAATGTTACAGTCAAACTAGCTTTCTACACTATGAGAATTATCTTAAAGAATGAGAGCTCTTAGAGATGATAAGTATGCATAATCCATCTTATCAATGCCATCAAAGAGATAGCCAAAATAAGGAATAGATATGTATCATCGTTATCCACACTCCACCTCCAATTTTTCATGTTCCCAAACAACTCTACCTCTTGAAATTGTGACCTTAACTTTTCCCTACATAAAACAAAACCATAGACTAAAATATCTCAGGAAACTTGAACTCAGTAGAAGTAAACCTCGATAAGAAACTAAAAAGATGGTCTATAATTACCTTTCCTATCTAGCCTTCATAGACATTTGTGTCTATCTTTGAGTGATGAGACTTGGCATTTATTTGAAATGTTGTATTTGGGTTCAATATAATTATGTTTGCATTTGAGTTGGGAAGAATTGTCCCTTTTATTGGATATATATTGATTATATGTGCACTACATAAGGTGTCACATACAACAATGTGAAATTAAGAGATACATATTAACATCTGAGTCATTCAAAATAGGGAATAGGGAAACAACTAAAAATATATAGATTGATTTTTTTTTTGGAATTATTTTAAACCAAACAACTTAAGAAAATTCGGTAATGAATGGACAAAATTGTCACACTAAAAAGTGTTTCTATAATCATTACATTATGAAATTTGAATAATTTCAGATTACATAATATTTTAAGATGATTATTCATGTATTATGATATGAGTAAAGAGTGTCAATTCCACTTTAAAAGGACAAAAATTATCATGTTTATAAAATTTTCTTACATGCACTTATGAGGATTGATTTTCTTGGTGAGAGCTGTCGTATTTAGGAAAAATTATTGCATGCATTTATGAGGATTGATTTTCTTGGTGAGGGGTGCACTATATCATAGGATATTTTATTTTTCTTTTAAGAACCTAAAACTAGTAGCTACATGAAAAGAGCCTTGTTTACTTTTCTATTGAACTTTTTTTAATAGAATCAATGTGGTACAATTAATATACTAGAATAAAATTTGGTTTGATGCAATTTTTAACAAAAGATTTTGGCATCATTTAAACCTAGATTACTAGATACTACTCCCATTGGTGCAGGTATCAATATGGTACACCATGAATTGGGTTTGATACACCATTAGATATGCCTATAATATTGTTGGCTAATTGTGGATATGTTTGGGTTAGTCCTAGGATGAACTCGGTCATTTTTGCAACTGTCCAACAATACCCTAGGCATATCCAACAAGTATCTAGGGCAAAAAACATTTTTTCTCACTTGATAAAAATTCAAATATGGACTTTAAACAAATAAAAAAATAAAAATAAAGTATAGATGAAACCCTAAAATCAACATTCACACTCATTTTATCAAAATAAAATAGAAACAACACATTTACTTCTCATTGCATTTTTATCTCTCATTGCACACTGTCTCTATCACCTTCATTTTTTCAATGCTTAGGACTGAAACTCCTTACTTTTTCTAGTTTTATGCCATTACAACTACCCATTTGGTGCCAAGGAGCTTTAGGAGCTTGCAATGAAGAGAAATGTTGATTAAGATAAGTTTTGTAGTTGTTTTTTTTTAATTTTTAATTTAATAGTTGAGAGATTTAAAATGTTTGTAACAAGTTTTAACTTTTATTTATTATTTTCTTAAAGCATTCCTTTAACAAATGCCACATACCTAGAATTATTTATTACTAAAAGGGGGAATCGATAAGTGAGGCTGGCCTAAAATTGTGAGGTGAAGGGTTCGAGACCATTTCACCTCAATATTTAAGACTAACTAGGCCTATCATTATACCCCTTAGTTTCACCAAAATGCCTCACTCCACACACAATGTGTAGATGGGACTCAAACTCCTAAATACAAAAAATGGGGTTATTTAACACACACTCTTCGATTAGTTAAGCAATGCCCCAAAGGCCAAATTCCTTAAATTTTAATAGAAATATATTTTTCATTTAAACCATGATTTATAGGGATTTGATAAATGATGGGATATGCAAGTTATAATTCTTAGAGCCATGAGACAAACTTTAGAAAATTGATCCCTCCTCATTCCTTTAGAAGTACGTGACAATGTTAGAACAAGTGTCAGGGGGAAGGTTTTATATTTGGGTTTGCTCAGATTGTAAGGTAAAATATAAGAGTTTGAATAGTTAGGTGAAATCCCATTTATATGCAATTCATTACCTTAGAATTAGAGCTTGTATTGGTACAAACATAAATAGAAGCCAAGAAATGGCTTTCCACATGCAACAATCCTCACATACATCAAAGAATAAGGAGTAGATGTTAGTGTTTCCCTAATATCGAAGCATCCTTTGGCAAAGAAAATATCTAAATCTACGAAGCTACTTATTGTTTCATATCATGTTAATGTTATAACCCCATCACACTCATTTCTTGCTACATCCATCATGGTTGTAGAGAAAGAAGATTCATCTCTTAGTCCCATGAAATCTAAAGGCACAAACCCATTGGAAAAGGTATTTTAGAAAGAATCCAGAGACATAGTGGAGTAGAATATTATGTGTCATTTTTATGTACATGGACCTCCATTTAATGTTCTTAGATGACCATATTGGTAAGATATGTTGAAATCTATCATTGAAGCCCCTATAAGATTCACCATCCTAGGGTATGAAAAAAGTGTGCACCACCTTGTTGGTGAAAGAAATAAAACATGTTGAAGATGCAATGCAACCTTCATGGATTAAAATAGAGGTTTCCATCAGTTCCAATGGATGGAAAGATATAAAAAATAAGATCTTGATTAATGTGTTCACAGTATGCCCTAAAGGGGAAATGTTTCTAAGTGTTGTTGATTATGAGGGGTAAGTAAAGGATGTATGATTCATTTCTAGCATCCTAATAGAATCCATTAAGGCAATGGGCCCTAAAAATATTGTCCAAATTACAAATAACAGTGCAACAAATTTCAAAGTTATGGGAATTTTGGTTGAGGGAAGGTATCAACACATATTACAAATAAAAAATTAGGCACTAAAATTGATCAGATAAAACAAGTCTATGAGGAGGTGAGTGAGATCCAAATATTCATAACCAACTATCACATGTCCGAAGGCATATTTAGGTCCTCCTCAAAGTTACAATTCTATCTTTTTTACCTTTTTCTAATAATTCATAAATCATGTATACTTTTAATTTAATTTATTTAGTTTGTAAATTTTAGAATTTATATTTTTGATCATCCTATATGTTTTAATTTCATATTAGGTTGTTGGGACATAGTTTGCCTCACACACACTCATCTTGAGATGAATTTTAAAAGTGTGTGAGGCATTGAGAAAAAAGGTTATCATACACCTTTGGGGTGTCTAGGAGAAGTAAAACACTAAAAGGGCCACATAGGTGAAAGGGTTGATCCTTAATGATGGGTGGTGGGAACGTGTGGAGTGTTTACTTAGTTTTATTGATCTCGTCACAAATATACTAATATTATTTGCTATGGATAATACATGTTTGAGTGAGCTTTTTGATGGATTTGAATACATTATCAAGAAGATTAATTCCATCATAAATTCAAAAGAGAAACATCCTACAGAGAGGTTATTCAAGGAAGTGTATTCATATCCCATTGATATGTGGAAAATTGTGATTACCCCAATGCATATTCTTAATTTTGCCTTGACCCCAAAATATTATAGTATGAATATCATTTCTTTACCTAAGAGGGTCGCACCATATAGGTTTATTTTAGTTAATGAGGGATATAAGGTGGTATTCTCTAGACTCTTCCTTGTTTCAGAAGTAGAAGACACAATTTGGGAATTTCATAACCTTCACAGGGCACTCCCTTGGTCCACTTCATGATAAGTACAAGAAAGGTGATCATATGTGGTAGTACCTTCATGGGGATACATCAACCCACCTCCTTCCACTTTAAATGTCCCTTTTTAGGTAAATTTATGAATTCTATAATTTACTATCATTCCCTTGCTAGAACTAGATATAATTCAAATACTAAAATAGTACATGCAACATTTTATACTAAAAATCTAATTGAATTATTTATTTCAATCAACTGATTACACCTATAATAATACTAAAGATAATTTCAATTGACTAATAATTACAAAAAACTCTTACTTGAAAGATGAATTCCAAAAGTTGATATACAATAGCAATATACCCATACAGTAAATATCCATAGTCAAATAGAATTAGACAACATGTCAATAAGTCCCATCAATGGTTGTGATTAAGGAAAATTAAATAAATTTTTAGTGCTTATGTATTTTACTTCACATCAGCCCCATTGACAATCTTTCACTAACATCAATACTCAGCTATCACCAATCAACACCCAACTATCAATCTAGGCCCACAATATTATTACCAAGCAATCCAAAAATCCCATGATTTCATTGCTTGTATATTGCAGGAGTCCAAAGGTGGATAACATTGAAACTGAGGTACATCTAAAAACTCAATGTCATTATTTATAAACTATACAATAATAAGTGAGTAAAAAGAATAAAAGGATGTTGTGGGGTGTAATACCAACCTCCAAGAGCAATTGATATTTATGATAGTATGATAGCCTAGCCATAGAAAACATTAAACCCCAATAAATTCCTCTATAATTCCTCACAAAATTTTAAATTGATAATAATACATAGCCATCTTGAAACTGGTACTTAATCTTGATCTGTTAGTATAATTATAATCCTTGGGTGGAATCACTACGATTAAAATGAGTGTTTTCATCATCAAATCATGTACACCTAGAGTGTTTTCATCCTCATATGGAGAATTTAAACCAAAATGTTAAGCTCTAGATTAAGCTTTTGATTTCAATAATGATTGAATAATAATCATTTCTTTTTCCCTCAGCTCCTCTTTCATATTTTTTCCAGATTAGCCTAAAAGCATTTTAAAACACTTTTAATAAAATTTTACATAATAATAATAATAATAATAATAATAATAATAATAATAATAATAATAATAATAATAAATGTCCATTTTCCTTGTTATGAAATAAAGTAACTTAGGATGATTTAAAATATTATTATTAACTATTTACATAATTAAAATAAATGTCCATTGTTCATGTTATGAAATAAAGTAACTTGAGATGACTTAAAATATTATTATTAATTATTTCCATAACTAAATGTTTTATAAAGGGGACATGACAGTTTACCTTCCCAAAATTGCTTATCCTCAAGTAATTACAAACTCAACTACTCAGACTCTCCCCAACTGACCATCTATGTAATCCCTAGATCCCAATTCATCCTTGGTAACATACAAGTCCAAATGGCCCCTTCTAAGATTGCACCCTTAATTCCTACATCAGTTGATTCCTTTTTTGCAATTCTTGGTTAGTTCAAATAATTTAAAATTTTACTATAAATTAGAATTTATGAATTCAAACCAATTGCGAAATGCATGTTCTAAATTTTGGAATTCCATTTTCTTTGATAATCACATGAGCTCCTTTATTTATCATGTTACTTTATAGTGAAATTTCTTAATGAAGCTTAAAATTCACTTGCAAATTGTTTGCTACCCATACCTAATACCTAGAACAATGATTCATTTATCCATTTAAATCTAACTTATACAATTTCTCTTTCATGTATCTTGGGGTGGCTAACATGTTTGGACCCTAAATTCAAATTTATGAGGTGTTGGGTTCCTTCACCAAGCTATGATCTTGGGGAAAAATACATAAACATGATACTTTATTTACTCAAAAAATGGTGAATATCAAAATGTTGTTTATCCAACTTATCCTACAATGAGAAGGTATGAATGTGTTTTAAAGCCAAACATTTGGTTGACCCTATTAATTTTCCTTTAGTAAATTACCTCTCCTTCCTCTTCATTGTGACAACTATACGGGCCCTATTTGCAATACCTTGGAGAATTACCACTTTTCCTTCGACTTTGAATTTCATCTCCATAGTCTAATAACTATGTGTGAAGTTACCAAGGGAGTGTAACCACTGCACCCCTAATACCATATCGATTTATCCTATTCTAACACCATAGAATTCATCATGGACCCTATGTCTACCAAGTGTAATATCTAAATAATAAATTAGCTTAGTGCAAGGAATAGTAAAACCATAAGTTACAATAATATTAAACTCATTAAACTCCTTTATTTTCAAACATCATTTATCTACCAGTATTGAATCTATGAAGTTGTGGGTTTCCACACTATCAATCTACACTATGAATTTATGACCATACAAAACTCAATGAACTCTAAAAAGGTGATATTTGGTGCACTAAAAAATTGTGATAAGGGTGCGTCCTAAAATTAATGTATCAAGGGTACCTTTTGGACTATCTCCTTCTACCCTTTATTCAAGTTCTTATTCTATTTAATTCCCTCTACTTTTGACTCACTATCTTATATCACCTCTATGTAATGTACATGACCTCACGCAAGACATATTTGACTAGGCTCCCATGGATCCTTGTAAGTGAAGCAGAATTTATTATTTCTAAGCTCATTTCTAGTCACTACATCTTTACTTAATCTCTATGGAAACTCTTTACACTGAGAAAATTCTTGTTGAATTGGTTTCTTTTGCTACCCAAAATTTGATGTCTCATATTTACCAATAGTTGGTGTCTTTGAAAATAACTTATTCATGGTTGATGAAAATTCCAAGTTTAAATCCCTCATAATAGATTCTTATAGAGATAGAGGGTCAAAGGATTTAAACAAACCCTTTAGTTGTTCAGTTAGCCCTTATACAAAATAGAATAATAAGTCTCTAATTTGTCACATCAAGAACCATAACTGAAATCTCTAAAATTATGCAATATAGTTGTCCACAGTTCTATATTTTTTACACTTAACTAATTCCTTGAAGTGGATCTCAGGATCTTTTCTATCAAATATCTATATCAATCTCAATTTGAAATCTTCCAATTTGGAAATAGATCTATGCCTTTGGGTGATCATACCATGATGTCACCACTCATCTTCCATTCCTTCCAAGTGGAGGGTAACAAATTTGATTACCTTTTCTTCATATATCAAATTTAGTGAGAGATAGGTGTCTAGCTTTTGTAACGAAGACCTCATAGCAAATTTATTGGATACATCATAAGTAGGAATGTTAATCTTACCCAAACATTGTTGGATGCCTTTCTAGGGCTAATCATGTTAAGTTTTCCTTCCCCTACTTATACTATTCTTCATTCTTATATCACGTAAATCTCAAAAATTTAATGCTTGGTGTGATACAAGAATGATTCCTTCATATTCTACATGAAATGCTAAAAAATATTTACCTATGTGACATTGGGGATCGACCTCTTTTGGGTGTTATGTTTGCCAAAAAAATTGTCAAAAAGTCTTAGAAGTGGTATTGATTAAGTCACATTCATTAGATAATGAGATTCCTTCTCCTTGATTTACCTTCTTTTGATAACATTTTTTAGAGATTGTACTAACCCTGTTATGGATTCTCTTAATGTCATTTGGATTGTTCCTTCCAAATCTCTCTAACATTAGCTAATTATTTCCTAAAAATAACAATTTCATTTGTAGGAGGAGCTCTTTGTTCTCTATCGCGGATGACCTTTGTTTTTTTTGCTAGTGACTTGGCCCTTCTTTTTTCTCTTTGATAATACTTGATTTCTCTTTGATTAGGTTACATATGAAATCAAAATATTATTTTCCCCTGTAGGATGGTAGAATCAATGCTCTGATACCATTTGAATGTCCCTTTTTCGTTAAATGTATGGATTTTGGAATTTATTGTGATTCCCTTGCCAAAAATAGATATAATTCAAGTATTAAAATATCACATGTAATATTTAATACTAAAAAATCAATTATATTCTTTATTTTAATCAACTAATTACACATAATAATACTAAAGACAATGTCGATTAAATAATAATTGTAAATAAAAAACTCTTACTTGAAAGATGAATTCAAAAAAATGATATATAGTAGTAAAACACCCATACAATAAATACCCACACACAAATAGCATTACACAGCATGTCAATAAATCCCATCGATGGTAATGATTAAGTAAAATTATCTAACTCTATAGCCCTTATGTATTTCACTTCATATCAGTCCCACTCAGACTTTTTCTCTAACATCAATGCTCATCTATCACCAATTAGCTCCCAATAATCAATTTAGGCCCACACTATTATTAACAAGCAATCTATAAAGACCATGATTTGGGTGTTTTTCTATTATATTAGTCCAAAGGAGGATAACATTGATACCAAGGTAAAACTAACCCCTTAATGTCATAATCTGGGAACTATATGGAAAAAATTGAGTGGAAAGGACAAAAGGGTGTTATGGGGTGCGATGCCAACCTCTAAGACCAATTTATATTTTTGATGGTATGGTAACCTACCATAGAAAATAATAAACCCCTATAAATTCCTCTATAATTCTTCATAAATTCTGAAACTGATAATAATCCACAACAAATCTAAAACTAGGACTTAATCCTAATATGTTAGTGTAATTGTAATCCTTAAATGGAATCACCATAAAGGAAATGAGGGTTTTCATCCTTAGATCTTGTATACCTAGAGGGTTTTTGTCTTCATATGGATAATTTAAACCAAAATCTCAAGCTTTAGAATAGGTTTTTGATTTCAATAATGAATGAATAATAATCCTTTCTTTTGCCCCTGGCTCTTCTTTTATAATCTATCTTTTTTCTAGTTTACCCAAAAAGCATTTTAAAACACTTATAATAAAATACTAATTTTTGACCCACATGATTATAATAATAAATAAATGTCCCTTTTCCATGTTATGAAATAAATTAACTTAGGATGACTTAAAATATTAGAATTAATTATTTTGATAATTAAATATTTTGAAAAGAGGACATGACAATTTGGGCATTTCATAACCTAAACAAGACACTCCCTTGGTACGTTTCATGACATCTACAAGAAATATGCTCATATGTGGTCATACCTCCATGGGTAAACATCCACCCACTTGCAATAAAAAATTATATCCTAAATAAGATTTTATTTTTTTTCAACTCTCCACCTTTCTTTTTGACTTTTGGTTTTAAATTTTTACTGTTATAAAATGTAATTTAATCATTTCCTCAATATATTATGAGTTCCTCTTTAGTCAAATAGAACTAGGTTACATGCACCTTTATCCACTCAATTAAGTGAAATAAGTTGGTAGCAAAAAAGGTAAAGGATTTGCTCTATGTGTATTTTAACCTATGTTTTCGAACACATAAGAAATATAAGTCCATAAAAAGGGGAAAAAGATATAGACATAAAGACTACTGACTTGGATGATTTTCTTGCCTAAATATTTTTTGTTCAACATGGAGCTAGTAGATTACTCATATAACCTGTATAGTAGAGCTAGTGGGAGTTGCACTGCTGCTACTTATGGTTTTAATGAACCACATGATGATGCTCTTGATAAATACATTGAAGACAAACATGAATATAATTAATATGCTAATTTGTATTGATATTTTTTCCATACATTGTAGCATTTGTAACATGTAGTTGTTCTAAGACTAGTCTAAGTTTGAAAACTAAATATCATGACATTTGGCCTTAAATTATCATTTTATGGTTATGTAAATTATTATATTTATTTTATACATACTATGTTTTTAATATTTATTATTTTGATATGTTTTTATTATTTTATAGGTACTTTTGTAAATTTGTACCTAAAAATGTATTTAAGACACAAAAAATTGTCAAACTAGGGTACTCAAACCCCATTCTAGTACCAAGATTGGCTACTTAGATTTAAACCAATTAAAAGTATTGTATGTGTATAGGCCTCCTATGCTTGAGTTGATATAAATAATAATGGAAAACCCATTGAGGTTTTAGGTGGTTAAAGCAATAAATGATTATAACTCAGTTTATATATACATAATACTAATTTATATCACAAATATACATTTTTTTCTAAAATTCATCATTTATACAAATATATTCCTAAAAGTTGAGATATCATACAATCTCATAAATAATACTTCGACACTATTATGATTCAAACAAATACACATATATGATACATACCATATTATTAAACATGTATTGTGATGTTAAATAATAAACATAAAAGTTTCAAGTATTTAAAAAATAATATGCCAAATAATCGAATGTTAGAATACATAACTTTGAGATGATTAGATAATGTTGCTATGAATGTGTTATGACTTGGTAGTTAATATTTTGCACATATCATGTAATGATTGAAATGCTACAAAAATACTATGTTTCTTCGAGTTTGTATAATGGATTAATAGGGGGTTGGGTTCCCATCCACTCCTATCCCCCAACACACACATATGGGTAAGAGAGAACATGAGATGGGTACTATAGATAATCATTTATAGTTGGGTAACAAGGCCCATTATCTATTATATATATGGGCCTAGTCTAATTATTAGCAAGACAATACTTGGTCAGTAAAGTCAGTCGATTAGATAGATACAAAGTCATCCAATAATTAACTAATAAAAAATCTATCTAGGCACTCATGCTTTCCCCCACACATTGACATACACACAAATAAAATAATAATAAATTTAATTAATTAATTAAAATATGAGTTTTATAAACAAAATCACAAAAATGAAATAACATCCAACATTCAATGACATTATGAAGAGATAAAAATTTAAATTCAAACACTATCCATAACATTGAACATTGAAAATCCATAATAGAGTCTTATTGACTCATATCCATATGACAATGGAAATCAAAATGATAGAAAAGTAACACCCACATAAGATAAATTAGGTGCACTGTGATCAAACTGGTTAATATCCCCAGGGAGAACTTGAACCTATATCTCACATCAATTGCATCAAATACCCATAACTAAGGACCAAACATAATTTATTTCCTTGATCAAATCAAGTATATAAATAAAAATAAAAATTATTCCCTTAGATGAATATAAAGTTCAACACTCAAATTCCAAATCACCTATATGTATCCTAGTTCAATTTCAAATAATATTAAACATCATCTAATATTAAGTCAAAAAAAGGTAAGTTAATAGGTCAAAGGTCATCTTACCTTCTAAAAAAAAGCATATTCTATACTTGGATCTTGAAAATAGTCAACTAGCACATTTTATTGTCAAGAAAAAAAAAGTTTAGGTTTTTTATTGTAAATTATTCTTTTAATGTGTTTTTTTATTTAAGGCAATCTGAGTTGTTGGGGATGTGCAAACTTGATCTGCACATAAGGGATATTCCTAGATGTTGTAGGGATGTTTGAACATCCCCAAAATTAAAAATAAATAGGGAAACATCCTAGGGGATGCTAGGAAAACCCGAAGACATCCTAGGTACATCATAAAAGGGGGGGAAAAGGGAGGATAGGAGTGGGTCCTTTCATCCCCATTCTTGACATGTCCTAGACATCTAGAATGAATTGGAAATGTTAGGGATCCATCATTTTTGTAAAATAAAAAATATAAGACAAAAGATATTATTATCCTAATGCATATCAATATGGTGATCAATCAAAAATCATCAACATGATTGTCCAAATTAATTGGTTACAACTCTAAAGATCATACTTCATCTAAATAGTTATATTGCCTTGCCCTTCTCCTAAGAATTAGCATACACTTATACTCAAGATGGCATCTGTGTCACTTTTAATAAACTCAAGTGGTAAGTCATCATTGGCCTCATGCAATAAGCCCCAAAATCACACATCTTATGGAAACCCGATTGATAGTTGATTTTTTGTGAGATAAAAAGGTAGAGATTAGAATGAACATATAAAATAGGCTCATTTCTATTCCAAATCTATTTACTTCAACAAATGAATAAATATGCATTTACCTCAATTTCATGAATAGGCAAATGAACTAGCCCTATGGAGAGAAATAAATTATCAAGAATAACTCAATTAAAATTACTTAAAAGTGAATAAGAATAATAATATTTTTAACACATGTGTTTTCCACATGCTATAAAAAATATTATACACAAGGATGCATTTCATCAAGGCAACATCATTGTGCTAAAAATGTATTCTAAATTGATGATATATTTGTCATATTATACCTTTATCTGATCATAATTAACTTTTAGATGATGGCATGTATCAACAAGAGGTCCAGCATAATAAGATCTAAACACCCACCCATGTTTTATTGTGAATGGATTTGGAATTCAACAAAAGTTACCAATCATGAAGAGGTAAGTGGAGCATCTTCTACTTCACCTTGGTGATTGTCCCAGTATATTTGAGGTCTCGATATGACATGCAAGTGCCCATATTTAAAATTAGATATAGCCTCTCTCATCTTATCTAGAATTTTTGATCTAGATCCCAAGAGATATGTAGGTGACAACATTGCCAAATTATTATAATATATATGTGTTATATGTGGAAACAATGGTTGAAAATGATTCAAAATGATACATAGAAATATAACATAATTGGAATAGAATACTTTATTAATCTATATTATGTACATGGAATTCTCTCAAGAGAGAGATGTATGGATGTCTATCTTTCACAAGCTACGTCTATGTTATCTTATATATTTATCTACATAAGTACACATAGTGTTATAAATCCACAAAGGCTAAAGAGCCATTATAGAAGATGAAATTTTACTCTTCCACATGTGACTCTTCAATTCCATCAAATTTAATGGTCAAATCTGTCTTGCTAGTCATGTGGGAACTTAGTGATAACATGTGTTACGAGTTGAGCTTAGCATTTAGGTCTGTAGGTGTCTAAAATCCTAAAAAGTTAAATGATGAAGATGACGTAAGATTTAGTGCACTCTTGGATGGTACAACATATAATCTATCCCAATTTCCCTACACCATTGGAAATGTGTACGAGGTTTCTAATAAATATGGAATGGTAATCTTGGAATTACTGAAAACCTCTAGAGTGTTTAGCAGTACTGTAAATGATAAAACATGAGTTGGCATTATTTCAAGCCATGAGAATGGACCTGGAAGTATCACTAGATTTTTATTTGGATAATCCACCTAGATTATCATTGTAAACATCATCCATACATGACCTATCATTATAGAATACATGAAGAACCTTAAATATTGGAGTCTAATGGTTCACAAGTTCTTCACTTGCTACCAAAATAGAGAAGTGTCATTTAATATAATGAGATAAACAATCTCCTATGTTCCACTACTAAAGTTGGGTCATCCCTTCCATGTCTCCCAATCAATGAGAAACACCACTTCCCTAAAAGATTGTTTCACTTTTAGTAATTTCTCAAGTATAATAAATGATCATGAAAATTGTTGTTTTCCACAAAATAAGTTGCAAGGAACATATTCTTATAACTTTCTTGGTACATGTAATAGGTGAAAATGAATTGATAAAGTTCTTTATCAATACCAATCATATTATTTATTCAATAAAGGTCATAAAATTATTTCACCAATAAGTTCATATAATGAACAACTCAAAGTGTCCAAAAGATGATCAGATAGCACCTACAATAGCTTCAATGTTGGTGATGATTTACATTACATTCTCCTAGCCAATCTACTGATTTTCCTCTCTAGAGAGACCCATTAAGTATTTATCATATTTTACATGATTCAAAGTGTCATGTGATTCAATATACATTTTATCCCTTAGAAAAGGACACGTGAATGTTAATGAGAGATCTTTTATAAAATTTAGTCGAGATATCAAAATAATTGAAACCCTTGAATCTTTATTACCTTCTCATATATCCTTTAGTTTCACATCAATGTGATCCCTCTCCTCACTCAAAATAATAGTATAGATTTTCAAATAACTAATGGACAAATATCCTTTGGAAATGAAAAAAGATATTAAACCTTTAGCTCACCTGCATCCAATAGAGGGTCATGAAAATGTTGAAGGGCATATCATAACCATAAATTAACATCAATTTCTGCATTAAAATTATTTTTAAATCATTTCTCTCATTTTTATCATTTATGTTATATAATTCTATTTAATGGAAGAGTTTTGTGCTGGAAGAGGTGGGCTACTTTTAAGTAAAATTTTAGTGTCTTGTGGTTTCACCTACTCATAGGTTTTCAAAGATTCATGTAATGTGAATTCCTTTATAAAACCTAGCTTATATCATTTTAGCATTTTGATGCAAACACTAATTTTTTCTAGTTGAATTCACATTACAATATTTGAATATACTCAAGTCCTTAACCTAATTCCAAAACTTATAAGTGACTCCTACATATAATGTGTAATGAACGCTATGATCAATAAATTTTTATCTAAAGTTATCTTTGTATCTTGATATTTCTTGGATTTTGAGGGTCGTGTTGATCCTTATTTTTAGCTTTTTGCAAAACAAGATGGTGTGTAGACTAATTTTCACCCAAAAATCAACATATTTATAGTGGTATGATTTTCTTCTCTTATGCACATAAGCACTCAATTATCATGATGAGTTACCCTCTAGGTATTAGAGTGATATAATAGATCATTGTCTCAAGTGGAGGAGACTAGTATGCCAAATATGTTTAGAGCCATTATCGATGACCCAATTCAAGATTAATATGGTCTCTATAACTTTGTGTAAATTTTTTCTAAATGTGTGTAATGGTTCTTAGTACTTATTCGTTGCATGTTAGTAGATTTTTTGGTTGATATGCCATGCTTTCATAGTTTTTTGCATGAAGGAGAGGACAGAAGAGTCAACTCTTAGTAACAATTCTAGATTAAGCATTATATGTTCAAAGAAAAGTAAAACTTGGTCAGTATATGCATTAATTATTGAAAGAGGTTGATGATAATTCCATTCACTAATATGTTGAAATATAGCTAGAGGATAAAGGCTCTACAATAAGGATGGTGATTCTATATTGGAAATTTTCATCATATTGCATGAGGTAAAATTTACCAAGATATGACAGACTAAGAACTACCTACAATAATAAATTATCATGTTAAGTTTGTACACTACCCATATGAGAAAATATTGGAAGGTGAAATCTCAAATGGACAACTACTTTGAAAATGTCTCCTTTCTATAGACTACCTTATCTATACCTACATCAACACATGATATCAAAATTTAAGAGTTTTATACTTATAAATCACTTTTGATCCTTGGGATTCCAATCTGAGGAACATTTTTTTTTCATTAAGCTCTTGGGAATATTAATTTTTATCTTATCACACCAACCTAGGTTATTTGGGTATGGGTGTGGGTATAGGTACGTCTCGATTATGTGGGTACACCATTTTTCAAAAACCTTGATTTGAATAAACCATGGTTATGTCTCTCTCTCTCTCTCTCTATATATATATATATATAAATAATGTATATTGATCATTTTTAGTAAAACACTTGAAAATATATAGTTTTAATTCATTCATGGCTTCAAAAATCTCAAATTAGACATCACAAATACATTAAAATATATAATAAACTATCTAGATTTAGATTGTCCTCATAATCATAAATGCCACTCCCACTACCTCCATTTCGACCACTCTAACCAATCCAACTAGCTCCACTCTCCAGCCCTTGTGTAGAACTCTCTTGATTGTCATAATAAAAACCAAGTAATAAAATTTGTGAAAAAGTAGATGTGGAGGCATCCAAGTTTGTATTCTCTAGAAGGATATCCCAAAGTTTGTTAGGCCCTTGCATATAGTCCTCAAACTTGTGTGAAAGAGGCACAAATTAAAATGAAAAAGTACCAAATCCTTATCCTTATTAGACTCTAAATTTTTTCTTTTATAATAGTGGATAAATCCATATGTACTCTAATTCCAGTGTGATTAAGAATTACTAGCAACCTATCACAAAAAAATGTTGTTAGTTAAAATTTTCAAATTTGAAATTGGTAACAGTGTAAAAAAATATGTTAATAACTTAATTATCTTTTAATTTAATTAAAATTAAATAGCTATGAGATAATTTTGATTGTGATAGAT
The DNA here is from genome assembly GCA_037957365.1 of Torreya grandis. Taxonomy (NCBI): domain Eukaryota; kingdom Viridiplantae; phylum Streptophyta; class Pinopsida; order Cupressales; family Taxaceae; genus Torreya; species Torreya grandis. The sequence goes on from JARHVA010002333.1 coordinate 381,072, forward strand.
CATAGGTACTTTACATCATGTCCATGTACATACCACCACTTGATTGGAGTCGAAATAGCTTTGTTAAAAAGGGACTCACTTTCTCCCATGTTGCCTTCTGAAGCTACAAACATACCCATTTCATTGCAAACCACACTAGATACATATAAATCGAGAAAAAGCCTTCTAAATGCTTTCCTAGTTCCATTTTAAAACCTTTACATCATCATATGGTGGTTGCCTATTAGTTAGCCAAATTATTTCATTGCTATAATAGTTTGGATTGAGAGCATAAGCAAGGAGATGCAATAGGCTGGTCATTTTATTCTAGCTCTTCATGACCAAAGACTTGATTTCATTATAATTTTTTTATTTTGGATCGAGCTCTTTTTTTTTAAATCTATCTCACACATTCAATCATGGAATCAATCCTATCATAAACCTATCCCATGCAAGCTATAATTGTATCTTTAAATCAGGTCAAAGATAGAATAGGCTTTATAAAACTGAGCACATATTCAATCATGGCCCACTAGTTATCATCAAGGATCAATGTTGTAATATTATTGGCTATTTTAGTATTAGTGGTGCTTTCTTTTCTCCACACACTCTAAACATTGATCATCACTATCCTAGTTAGTGTCTCTCTTACCTTCACAAGTCATCTCAAGATAAGCATGTGAGATGTAAATCTAGTCTTAGTAATCTACAAAAAGAAAATAACAATTATAATTTTGACTATCCAAACATTGCTAAATAGTTATAATTAATTATTATAAAATTATAACTTAAAAAGTAAGACCTTCAAAAGTAACAATTTATTCTCTTACCTTCAATAAATTCAACCTTTAGAATTTTATAGAGATGGCCTAATGCATGTGATGATTTGTGACAAATGTCATAATGTCATTGGCCTCTGTAGAAACTTTCTCTATCCATTATATTTTTCCAATATTTTTTAGCATCAAATATAGGGAGTGGACAACACAAGGTGTCCAAAATATATGCTCATATCTACCCTCTTAAATTAACCTATCTTATTTACAATTATTTGTGTTGTCTATGGTGACTTGGATAACATGTTTGGGGCTCATGGACTCAGTAGCCTCTATCAAAATGTTTAAAATAAACTAAGCATATTTTACTATGCCCTCACAATCCAATACCTTTAGGAACATTTCCCCTTTAAGGAATACTACATCAACATTAATTAAGGGCCTATTTATAACATCTTTTGATTCATCTAAGATAATGGACACCCATGAATCCTTCCATAAATATTTAATTAGATTAAAAAAAAGTGAATATGTTATGATTCCTTAGTCAAGAGTGTGGTATGGGCCTTCTCATAATTAGCACCTTTATAACATTGTGGAGATTCATTGACTACTTTTAGAATTTATTATCAATAAGGTGACCTCAAAACATTGAAAGGCAGCCCACATGCGTAAATTCATAGAGAAACTAACTCATCAACAATGTCCCTCTTCTCAATGTTGAATGTTTTTTCCAATGGTCCTTTTGGTTTTTTTCATGAAGTGGTATCTACCTCATCATCTAAGGGAATTTAAAATGACTGAGCTTGAGTTTGAAATTGAATGAAAAGATAACTTGTAGATGGATGTGTTTTGGGTGATCTTAATAATTTTTTTCTTTGGAGAGGTAATGTTCTAGATTAGATTTTTGAAGCAATTGTTGCATTTTTTTTCTTACTCTTTCCTGTACTCAACCATTCTTGAGTTGGGAATGTTTTCACACATTTTGATCCCCACAAGTACATACCTATTCAAATGAGTTTATACTCTAGTATAATAGGACTTATATGTGGCATGAAAATCATTTCATACCCATAAAAAATTACCACCATAAGTAAACCTCTTGATTATCATCACAAGTTTCTAAAGAAGAGAAGCAGGGTCATATTTCACTCAAATCAAGGCTTCATCCTAGTTTTTAATCACCATGATCACCTAAATGGTGTAAGGTAGTTAACATAGTATCTCAACCCCTTGGTAGGCTTGTCCTTCTTTCTAAAGATTCAAGAATTTACATAGTTATCTAAGATTCCTCACTGAGTGCTTAAATTATTTATTGAAAATAATATTATCTATTTACCTTAAAAAATTCACTTTGACTTATATCAACCTTTACCTAATAATTATGATGTGAAGGGCATATTTTAATTATCATAGAGCTTCAAGTCATACTACCAATATATGTTTTTCATTGAGACATAAGATTTGATATTTAATTGATACTAATGTTATTCAAGTGGATGAACATAATGGTACATTAAAAAGGTTCATTTCATAACCAAATAAATAGTTCAAAGTATTTTCCAATCCTCTTCTAAATCATGATACTAAAAATTAATCTAGTGTTCACATGTAGCACCTAAACAACAGTAACTAGTTACAAATACTCATATCTTAGATGGTGTCATATGTTTGTTCATAGATACACTTGAAGATGATACTTATACTTCATTATATTACCATGATATTCTAACAATGATTCATTATTCATACACAACATTTATATATTGACATTTGAAGTTAACAAAAGGAATTATGGTTGACAATGATTTCAGTTTAAAAATATGCACAATGAAATTTATTACTAGTAGAGGATAAGTGCAAGATTATTTAGATAGTAAAAAAATATTCTTAAATGTTATGATGGTCATACTTGGACATATATAGTGGGTATCACATTACCAAATCACCCATTTTTTTTAATTTTATAATACCATTAAAAATAAGTTATAATTAGTGAATTAGGGAGATATATCATTAAAAATGTAAAACAGTTATTTCAAATCACTCCAAATGGATAAAAATATTAAATAAGTTAATTTATAAATTTTACACAAGTAATGGAAAAATAAGGAAGGAAAATTATTAGAATAGACACAGCTTGATGATTTCTATATTTTTAAGTGTGGATCGGGAATGTATAGGTCTATAACTACCCATGTGTCAAATTTGGGTGTCTAACTATGTATAGATTGGATCAACACCTATGTAATTTGTACCTTGGGGTTGGATTAAATAACTTTCCTTGATTGAGGATAGCATTCTACAACTTCATTCCTATCATGCACATATTTTCATATTTTGAATTCTTTTGTACATATGTGCTACTAGCTGTTGTACCTACATGTATATATATTTATCTAATTTTATAGACAAAATATTATAATTTTATATTTTATTCAATCATTACCTAAATATCCATAAATTTTTTAAAAATATAAGGGAATAATTACTTGGGTTGTGAAGCTTGACATGTATTGTAATTATGTATCATGCATGCCAAAATCATACCCTACATAGTTCTTGTGTAGTGTGAATGGAATATTTGAGAGAATTAGTTGTATTCTATTTATAATTTTTATATTCAACTACATGTCCATTTACTTATGTCAATTTTTATACAAGATGAAATTCAATTCCTTTGATCCATACATTAGGTGGATATTACACATTGAGTTTCACCAACACATATCCTATTAACCCTTTTAATTCAACATGAAAAAAATAATATTGTTTTAAGATTTTTTTATTGGTAAAATAGAGGTATGAGTTATTGTAATTTAAAATAAAACCTACTATAATAAATGGAAAGAAACATGATATAACACAAAGCACATATAACACATTATATGACCTATTTAAAACCCAATGTGGGAAACACTCTAGTTGGTGAGATAATTATACTTCGATTTTCAATATGTAATTTTAAACATGTACAAATTATTTCCACTTATTATGCCATCATGGAAAAAATTCATTACTACATTATCCAAATCTTGTACAAAAATGCTTTGCACTCGTACAATACCTCACAAAACAATCCCAACACTAGAACAACCACTCACAGCTAGGTAAATTATGAGATAACATGAAGAAAGGGAAAACATAAAATTATAACATGTGGATCCAATTCTAATAATTTTCAATAATTAATTTACCTTCCACAAGGCTCTATTTATTCCCTTTCAGCTTTGAACCCAACCTGTTTACTTCAAAACAATTATCACAAGAAAGTGGAAATGTTTTCAACCATTCCTATTCTAATGTTTTGGCCAGTACTAAAAATGTGACAATATGCAAAGTAACAATTACAACTCTATTGGGTGGTTTTCACAATCAACAAAGTGGTTACACATTTACTACCTATAAATATTTATGGTTATACAATCTTCACCTACACAAACTAGCATTTCCATCATCTGTGTCAAACCCCTTCATTTCTAGAACTAAAAATTGATAACGTCATCATTAAAAAGATGTTTGGATCATATTCATATACTTTTTATCACTATAACCTATCTGGACTAATTTTTTTTATCATGAAGTGTGTTACAATAGTATCTTACAAGCATGAACTACAAAAATTGGGTTCTATGGAAACATTTATTAAACATATCTAGTATAGTATGATCCAAATTTGGATTGAATACCACCCAAATTTTAGGATTTTGATCCAAATAATATTTAGGAACTCATAGTGTGAGGAATATCTATTTCCACTTTCTTTCCCTCTATTGGAAGTGCTTCTACTTGATTTATTCCTCCATCTTTATGAACTTCAACTTCAACTCTTTGTTCTCCGTGCCTAGCCTATTTATCTCCATAAATGAAGGCTAAAGATTGTAAATAGATAGAGGATAACCTAGTATTAAATTTTTATATTGGTTATTAGCTATGTTTTGAAATGTAATACATTGATCTATTACCTTATCTTTCAAAAGGATAGAATACATCTTGCCATTATAATTCAACAACTTATTACCGTGAGTTATATTTTCCAAGGAGATATGAGATTGCATTTTATAGCAATGGATAAAAACATTGTCAATATAATTTTCACTTATTATAAATTTGACATTACATTGATTTGAAAATTTTATCTATGATCCTTATTTCACCCATCCTAGTACATAAGGATTTGGATGATTGTATGCTTCCAACCCAAGTCTATCTAATAACTCTTTAATAATTATGTTTTATTAAGAGTATGAATTAAAATAACATCCACCTTTGTCTTCTTAATCTAAACATTGATATCAAAAATTTTATAAGGTTCACCTTTTTGTTGAGCATCATTATCCAAAGATTACTTCCTTTGAAGGGATATAAATCACATCCTCTCTTCCCCATATTTTCTTCATCCATCCTCTTTTTTTATAACTAATCTCATCAACTTATTCTTCTTATTGTTCCTAAACAATGACCATTAACATAATAATTACCATAGTGTTTAAAACATTCTTTACTAGAATAAAAGTAGAATTCAACACACCTTACTTACCATTTGAAGAGGGATACAAAGCCTTGTTGTCATCTATCTCAACATAATGTTCTTGAGAACAATCCTCATCAAGATCCTTGAGATTGGAAAGAAACATAAAATTCCTCAATTTATTTTGTAATCCCCCAACATACTTCATTAAGATGTCATAATTAATGGTGTCTTGACACATTTGAACCACCATATTGTGAAACATGATGGTATATTCATGTGCACTTTTCCATAGTTATTAATTAAGATATTTCCAAATAATATATATTTCCTCTTCATATAAAATATGATATAAAAAATTCTTAAAAATAAATTTAAACTCATCCCACCTACTAATTAGTGATAGCTTCTTCATTAAAAAAAATGTGAAAGAGAAGACAAAGACTTGGGATTATATCTCCATATTTATGAAACACTCTTACAATTATAGAAGTTGTTGTAAGAAATAAGCAATAATAAACTAAGATATTGTAAGTAAACCAACTAAATGAATATATTATTAACTAACATTTAATTTATAAATAGAAATGGTTTATATATAGTAAAAATAAGAGTTGCAACCCATATTTATTTTTTACTATGGAATAGATATGTGTGCAATAAACTCCATATTAAAAGGTACATGAGAGATAAAATAAAGGATTCTATGCACCAATATCATCTATGAATGGTCCAATCAATAACAAATAATAATCTATATGAGTCAAATCTAGAATAATCAACATTGAATTTATTTCATAAGTTTTACCTTACTTTGCATGTGTCAACAAAAAATTAAAATATTTTGACATTTTTAGATGATAGGAATCCACATAAAAGAGTTTCATAACTAAGAAATAGTATAAATACATGCATAATTAACCAATGATATTGTAGAGTGGGTACTAACATTGTAGACTTTTATCAAGGTATGGTGTCACTTAACCTAATAGAAGCCTAATAGGTGTGTAAGCTAAAAAAGGTCAACAAAGCTAAATAAACTAAGTAAATCTTAAATAAAATGCACATATATATAAATTTTTCACTAAGACGTACCCTTAAGTTATATAAGTCTAACAAACAATAAAAGATACTTAGAATCCTCTAAAATTGATTCCTAACAACTAGGCTTGATAAGGTACCCATGTGCGAAATGTTCACTCATAAGAAGATAAAATGATTAAACCCATAAGAAAAAACTCCTCCTAAAAGATACATGAGATAAGGTCTAAGATAACTTACTATATGAAATAGTGTCTCATAAAAAGAAGTTATAGAAGTAATTTTTAGAGAATAACTACAAAACTATAGAACTAAAGAACTTCCAATGAAGCTAAGATCAAATAATCCTCCAAATATGATTAGGATAAAATAATCCTCTAAATATGATTTGGATAAAATAGAGATAGGAATCCATTGAGATAATGAACAAATATTAGGACCAAGAAAGATATAAATTGGCATCATTAAGACAAAACATCACTGCTCGAACCACCAAAAGCTAGAGCATGTTGAAGATGCAGATATCACGATGCAAACATTCTCATAAACCTTGATCAATTGATGAATGTGTATTTTTTAAATATATGTCCCATAGTTTATATAAGTAAAATTTATAAATAGGAAAAAAAGAGTGAATCTTCCATTAAAAAGAATCCAAAGACATTTTATGTGGTACTTGTTTCATCTCACTAGTATGCATGGGTAACCAGTCACTACATCTACCTAGTATTTAGGAATAAATCATATATACATAGCTCACTAAAATATGAATATAATAAATCATTAGCCATAATACAATACCCCCTACATTGTCTCCCCACTCACCCCAACCCATGTCCTCCTAATTCAAATTAAAGATAAGTTTATCCAAAAAAAGTCTATGCAACTAGGCCTAAGAAGGTAATATGTGCAATGAATAATAACAACGAGTAATAAATGCATAAATAATTATGTCTAATATGTCATATTTAATACTTGAAGCTAAGAAAAGGGTGTGTGAAATATGGCATATATGCATGAAGGTAGACAAGGCTATGGATAAAACAAAACAAATTATCCATGGCACTTTATAAAATAGTTCAATTATAATGACAATATGAATCCCCAAATAATAATTTTTAATATGTTCTATGTAGTACCTACAAATAATAAAAGGGTGTGAAAAACAAGGCACCCATGAATGAAGATAAATAAGTCTATAAAAAAACACACCAACTCCCCCTTGGTATTTTATAAAATAATGTGATTACAACAAAAATATGTGGGCCCAAATAAGAATGCCTAATATTCCATATGTAATACCAAAAACTAAGGAAAGGGTGTGTGAAACAAGGCACACAAATATCAAGGTAGACAAGGTTGTGAAAAAACATGACAAAAATCTCATGGCACTCTATAAAATAGTGTAAGTACAATGAAAATATTCATTAATGGAATCCTCATATACAAATTTAAATCGTCATTTTATACATGAGCACTTCTTACACTTTTTATTCTAGTTACTACAAAGCTTTATAGATTTTAGCATGTACTAAATTACAAAAACAAATACTAAAAATAAAATCTTGATACAAAGTAAACCAATACAAATTTTCTACTATAAATCACATGGAAAATTGTGTACTTTCAAAAACAAACAACAAGTCGATATGATGTATAGATAAAAATATATTGTTGTTTTAAGGTTCAAAAATAGAAAAATTTGGTAAATTTTTAAAAATATTGTAATCTAAAAAAACAAAATGAGAGAAAAAAATGAGAGATAGACCCTGACATTGTCAAGATCTTGAAAAATTAATAAGAGTGAAAAAAATCACCATCCTAGGCCTCCCAGATCAAAAATATGAGCCTCCAAAGTGTGGTGCTACAAAAGAATGTTAATTGGAGAGGGGTGAGCCATTAGGGACTAAAAACTTAAACAAATGGTCACATGGGTGGTTTAGGTTGTTTTAAAATATTTTAGTTAAATAATCATTTGTGGGGAATACAACCCCCAACATATTCATTATTGAAAGCTTTCACAAAACTTATACAACCAACATTGCACACAAACGTTCAAAAACTAAATTGACAAATATTTAATTTAATGAAATAAAATGGTAGACTTGAGACTCATATAAGTGGCAACAATGTTGAAAATATTGGCCACAAGGTTTGTGGTGGCATAATGGGCGGAGCTCAACCAAAACAATTTAAGGAGTGCACCCCCTAATAAATGAAACCCTCCAAATTGTCTTTCACCTTCAGACACTTCCCATGAGTACCTTGGTTCTCCAATTTTGTAAAACCATTAATTTTCAAAAATATCTTGAAGAGATAAATCTAGTGATGTAAACTTTGACTTGTGTTTTTTCAATAAAAATTAAAAAAATATCACTATCTTTTATATTTCCCCTTGCTTGTCCAACAAATCAAAATTTTTAAAAAATGAAAAAAACAAATATCATAAGTTCAATAATAATAATAATAATAATAATAATAATAATAATAATAATAATAATAATAATAATAATAATAATAATAATAATAATAATAATAATAATAATAATAATAAAAAATTAATAATAAATTTTATTTTTTTAATGATATTCAAATAAAATAATTACATGCACTCAAAAAAACCCAAACATTTATTAAAAAAAAAGAAAAAACTTATAAAAATCTCTAACTTTACAGTTTTGTCATGAATAAAACAAACCCAAAGAGTGATTTTGAAAACCTAAAATATGGGTTGAACCTAGGAGAACCTTGCTCTAACACCATGAAATAGAAACCAAAATAGTTATGACTCATTCTAGAAATGTTAAATGCTATTGCAAACAATAAGCAATAATAAAATATGATATTGAAAATAAGTAAATAAATTTATTATTGACTAATTTAAGAATTACAAATAAAAATGGTCTATATATTAAAAAAAAAAATCAAGAGTTGTAGCCCAACTTTATTTTTAATTATGGAATAGACATGTGCATGTCAAATTCCATGTCAATAGGGACATGAAAGATGAAATGGTCAACATTTGAATGTCATTTACCATAATATAAGCTTAGGAGGTGTGAATATTAGACCAAGTCAACAAAGCTAAATAAATTATGTAAAATTTAAATAAAATGTGCATATATATAAATATTTCACCAATAGAAGGAACATAACTCTAAAACCAAGTTAGTTTATGCTTAGATAATTTTAAACATGTAAAGGAGATTTTAAAGCAAATTGAGCTTGTTAATGTTTTATCTTCTCTATGTTCACCTCACCTCCATATAGTTGAATTTCAAAAAAAATTACAGATTAAAATGGAGTTGGTGCCTTGCTAGTATGGAGTGACATGATGAATAAAACCACCAAATAAACTAATGCATGACCAATATCTTATATACAACTTGACAAACCTCTTTTGAGGAGAATCCACTTGGTTTTTTAACTATGCTACTTTCATTGATTATCAACCCAATGTCCCTAAGCTTATTAAGATGTTAGCATTATATATGCAATATTAATTCTTTTTAGAGATTCAAGAAATACTATTATATATAGGAAACACTCTTGAATATAAGAAACACTCTTACATAAAGTAAATTACATGAATGTAAAATACTTGGAAATGAAATAACACTTGTTATAATTGAAATGAACACTTTTTAGAAAGGAAATAAATGTGTTTATTTTATATATTTAGAAGCTTCCTTAAGAATTAATAATATTCATACAAATATTAAAGGGTTATTAAATTAACATAAGAATTGAGCATGCATATAGCTCAAACATAAAGTATACTTCCTCACAAAAAATGAATAATAACTATACTAATAGTTTGTATGCAATCAAAAATGCATCATGTCTATAAATCAGTCCTAACTCAAAGAAGATAGATTATACTTATACTTCTGATTAGGGATACATTAGATAACTAGGAACATGACCAATATGGGGATATACTAGACCCAATTATGGGATCTATTATCATAATAAACCATAGTAGGGAGGGTTCCAAAGCTTCCAATCAAGCACAATCATGCAATAACCCTAACTAAACCTTATATTTTATATTCACTAAACCAATAATAGGTAAATTATAATATAATGCTCAACAAAGCTTGTGGCACAAAGTCGGGGTTAGTAAACAAATAAACATGCATAGGAGAATCTCAATTAAGCTATGTATGAGTAAGACCCTAATACATAAAGAAGAAGAGTAATATTATTCGAAGCCAGTACTTATGCTACTTTTACCTACTAAAGAGAGGAGCAAAGTTGGAGAATACTTACCTAAAATATGAACCTGTTGAGACTCAATCTCTCCCTTAGCTAAAATGGATTTGAAATAGGTTGTTGTGGTTTGTAAGGATCACTAAGAAATGCCAAAGCATTCAAGACTTCTCCATAAGACTAGATTATTTAAATAAAAACCCTAAGCAAAAATTCCTCAAGTATAGTGGTGGAAGATTAGATTATAATGAAGTGGAAGTGAATAATAACTCTTTTTCATTGACAAATAATGATGAAATGATCTTGTATATATAGGAAAATTTAACCCTAATCCCTTCTAAAATTTTTGATTGATAGGGTCAACCAAAGACATTTATGGATAAAAAATCACTAGGTCATAGGCTAGGTTAGCTAAGAGTTGACCTAGACTCTGAATGAATTTTACCCAAAATAGTACAAGGTTGACCCAATTTACCTAGTACAATAGAGTATCGAAAGGGGCTTGAGGTGAGGAAAAGAGGGATATAAAGTGGGAAAAGAGTGGAGGAGTATGCAAAAGAGGAGTAATAGCTTAGGTAATGGTTTTCATGAGCTATTTGGATTGGTAATAAGTATCAATAAGGAACAACAATCTTGTAAATCACCAATGGTCTTCGCACCCCTTTCTTGATGTTACCTTTAAGGCATGCACTTAGAGAGATTGAGTCTTGATGGGTTCCTATAAGATAGAAAGTATCAGTATTTGATAAAATTTGAGAATATTATGTGTATACACATGCCCCACATAAAGCTCATCATGTGTCACTAAAGGTGAAATATGGGATGGTGCTTCAAGAAATAACATAGTAACACACAATGTTGAAGCTAAAAAAAGGGTTGTGGTATTTTAAAGCAAAAATAATTGAAATTAAATGATTGAAAGGGACATAACTAAAAAATAAATGTATGAGTACCTTGACTTACCTTTATCATTAGATGGTTGTCTAATATGTTTATAGTTTTGATTATGGAGGATACAGAGACTGCTTTTGACAAACCCAAGAATACAAAACTAAAGAGCAAAAATAAATAAATGTAGGAAAGCCAACATAACTAGTGCTATGTAGATGGGATGTACTTGGAATATTGGTAAGTTGGGGTGACAAGTGTTATGTTAGACCGAATGAACATGTCAAAACTTAGAGTAAATCAGGTAACTAAAAATCCAATGCTACTAAATATCAAAAAAATCAAACAAGTAAACCTTGAGTAACAAAGGCAAAATCACCAATTCAAACCAAGAATACATATCAAAAAAGATGGTAATCAAACATCAATGTGAAAGTAGTAATAATCCTTACTTAAATAAATATGGGAAAGTAAAAAATGGTAAAACAAAATTGATAAGTGAGAAGTAACAATCCTTACTCAATCATCAATATAAAAGGATGCATAAAAGGGAAAACAACATTGGTGAGTGAGAAGCAACAAGCCAACCTCACTCAACAATGGAAAAAGTACATAAAATTAGAAATAAACTTAGGTTTCCATAAAAAGGGTGGTATAACAATGATAAATGGTAAAAAAAAACCAAATCAAGCCATATCTATAATGTAGAGCCATGGTGTAATGAAAGTAATCCATATTTATTCAAACATATTATTTTGTTCTAAGGGTAGATAAAACTCAAACAAGGTAGTGCTAGAATATTTTTAAGATATGAAGAAGAAATAAGTAGAGAAGAAGGGAAAACATATTTGAAATCACACATGCCTATTAAGGGGGGAAATGAAATGGGTGGAGGGTATAATGAAGGAAAAACCAAGGTAGAGTAACTCTTTATGAAAGTCAAGACACTATAATTAGGTTTGTCAAAATAAGAGGACTATCAACCTTAAGGAATATAAATTTTTTTACTTAGCCAGACAAGTTTTAGGTCAACAAATGAAGTATATATATCATCCCATGAAGGTTATACGCATAAAAATTAAAATAGACCTACTTCTCACAATATGTTCCCTATTCCTTAGGAACCCCTATAGAACCATCAGTATACTATGAAGATTGGGTACTTACATGAGAAAGTAAGTATCACCATAGAGTTTTTTGAATTATCCTATTCCAATCTATGGCCTACCACACCCTAGTAGACCTCGACTCTATGTGAGGACAACTGTGGACTTTGATTTTTGATTAGAGATGGGAGATGTGCTTGTAATAACATATTTTGATGTGATATTAATTTTTAAGATTTGTATGTTGTATTTTGTATATCATTGCATTTTATTTCAAATGAATTATCTTTTAAATTTCTAGATGGTTTTTTATATTCTTCCTCCATATAAATTTAGAAAACCAAACATGGGTGCTAAAGATGACATTCAATTGAATACTTAAGACTTGATTACTAAGAAAGAGAACTTCAAAGAGCATGTTGTCTAAGAGTCTCACAAATCTAGGTAAAATAAAAGTGTTATCTTGACTTTGAATTTATTTTATCCAATGTGGAGTGAAACGAAAGGAAATCAAGAGGAATGAAACATGAAATAATTTAAATTATGTCATATTACAAAAAAATGTGATAGAAGGGTGAAAAATGGATACAATGATAGAAAAGTAAGGTTGTTTATCATAAGAATGAGGGAAATGGATGAACACATGCTAACATAGTTTGTTGTGAAAATTTAATCTATCAAAAGAAGCAAAATATAAAGCTAAGAATAAGGATCAAAAACACATTCTAGAAAAGGAAATGACAAGATGGTAATTTTATGAGGAAGGTCAGGTCCTATCCATGGTCTTACACTACAACTCATAAAAGAAGAACCCATGAGGGTATCAAAAAGCATGGAAAAATAAATAAGATATGATAAAATATGGTACTTTTTAGGAAGGACATGTCCTATCCATGGAATTACACAACAACTCACAAAATAAAAACCCAAAGAGTGTCAAAACGTGTGTAAAAAAGAGTATGAAAATAAGGAAGACTAAAGTACATCCTGAGGAAGACCGGGTAAGACCGGGTCCTATCCATAGTTTTACAATGCAACTCATAAGAAAAAGGGGAAACTAGAAGACCAAAAAGGAAAGACTAATGTTTGTGAGAAAGAGATAACTATTGCACAGGTGACCCATGTAAGTATCCTATAAAAAGTGTTAGATAGATAGCATATAGAAAGTGTGAAAATAAGGCAAGAATTAGTCAAAATAATTCTTGAGGAATTGTGCATTGATTGGTTCTTTGAAAACATGGCTTTCATTGGTTTGAAGGTGATAGGTACTTGGACCAAGAATATCTTTGACTAAATAGGGACCTCACTATTTTTGGGCATATTTAGCAAGATCAGAGAGATGGATATTATGACTTTTGGATTTATCAATGAGATCATCCACATAGGTTTCAATAATTCTATGGATAAGATCATGAAATATATGAGTCATTACTTATTATTAAATGGATCCAACATTTTTGAGGCTGAAGGGAATTTCAACATAGTAATAGGTGCCCCATTTTGTGGTGAAATTTATCTTATGTTGGTTCTCGGGGGCAATATGAATTTGATTGTAACTCGAGAAGACATCCATAAAAGATAACATGTCATAACCAGTTGTGGAACTAATAATGACATATATCGAAGGTAAAGTGAAGTTATCTTTGGGACAAGAAAGATTAAGATTTTAGAAGTCAATACAAATGCAAATGACCATAGTAACATTTCTTCAAATGGGAACTATTTTAAAAACTCATTCAGAATAGTCCACTAGTTTGATAACTTTAGCATCAAGTAGCTTGATGATTTCCTTGTGACATAAGGTGAAAACCTCGAGTGGAAATTTCTTTTGTTTTTGATGCATAGGATTATGATCAAGATAAGTAATGATGTTATGCACCATAACTCTAGGTTTAATACTAGGCATGTCCTCATAGGACCAAGTGAAGATATCATGATATTTATCAAAAAATAAGCTAAAGTTATCATATTTGGTAGGTGAGAATTCGTAAAAAAATATAATTGATTGAGGGCATGATAGAGTACCATATTCAATGTGAGTAGTTTTGTAGATAACTATAGCACTGTCATCTTATAAATGGTATGGTCATTAGGTAAAGAAGAAATTGTATTAACTTTAGGATCAATGCTATCAACAAATTTATTAAAACAAGGGGATTTGGTTTTGAAACTCTCATGTTTATGATGTTGCAAAGGAATTTGAGGTTCTCGGGCATGAAGTATTTATAGAATATCTTCATCACTTGGCAAGGTGGGAAGAGGGCTATAATACTCAACATCTACTTTGACATCTATAGTTGATTATCATGGTGATCATACTCAATATGTATCTAATGAACATCAATAGCCTTGGCATCAAGTATAATCTTAGGAATAGGAGAAGTAGATGGATTAGAAGGGATTAGTGTGTTGTTAGTTTTTGTGATGGTTGAAGGATCAGATGCAAAGATGGGATCCATAGGTGATAAAGAGAATGCAATAATTTTCATAGGTTTTGAAGGTATTATTTATTCTACCACCCAAGGAGTATCAAGAAGCAAAGAATTGGTAAGAGGCACATGACCCTCAAGATCTAATCTAAAATCCTTGTAAATGTTATAAAAATCTTGATTAAAAGCATAAATTTGTGCTAAGGTTTTATGATTATGTTGAAGATCTAACTCACGGGATTGAGCTTGGGCTAATATGTAATCATCATCATATATTGGAGAAATTTTACATCTTTGAGATTCAGGAGGAGGTTTAGAAGATGAAATCCCAATATTATTGAATGTACGTGGAGACATGATGAGAGGATCTTGAAATAGTTTAGCCACTCTAAATTCATTTCAGGTGAATGCATCTTCAGATAAAGAAGGCCCCTGAGCATTGCATGGAAGGGGAAATCAATGATCTCATCAATAAGAGAAATAGTATGGTCCGAAGGTAATAAAGAAAGACAAAGCCATTCTAAAATGTAGGGGATAACTTGGTAATATTACAAGTATGTTTCAAATCATTAGGTTCATCATCATCTAAAATATCAATATTGACTTGTAAATTAGGGTTGATGTTGATAAACTTGGGTAAAGAAGCACTATTGATCTTAGGAAAGGTAGGAATATGATACTGAGATTTTGGATTAGGGACTTAAATACTCTAAGGGTTGGGATCATCCTCATAATTATATCATTTTCCATTATGTAAAAAATTAATGCATTGGAAATCGAAAGAGTCAATAGCTCTCACTCTATGAGTCCAAGGGTGACCAAGGATTATTTTATAAGATAAGGGTAAATCAAGGATCATAATCTTAGTTTGAATGGTCTTAGGTCTGATAGTTAGGAGAAGCCAAATGCAACCAAGTGGCTTTTGATTAGTCTTATCCAAACCATGATATGTAAAATGGGTTTGTTTAAGATGATCCTTATTATAACCAAGTTGTTGGATAAGCAACAAACATGTGACATTAATACTAGAGCCTTCACCAACTAGAATTTTATTAATAAGGGTAGTATTAATGGCTATTTTAATGAAAAGTGGTAGATCATCGACACAAAAAATAATTTCATCATTGATCATGATCTCTTCAAAAAATTCAATATAAGGATTGGAAGGACACATGGTTTTAATCGTATGCATGTTGGTAGGTTGAGGTTCAATAGAAGGTGGTTCTTCATTTATAGGAGATGGATCTTCAATGTCTTATAATTATTGTATAGGGAACTTGTGATGATAGGAGGAATTATGAACCAAGTCCATAAGAGGAATATTACAAGGCATAGAGTTAAGTTCTTCAAGAAAGTTACAATGAGATTTAGAAGAAGAAATAATATGATTTTAGGAGGTAAAGTAGATTTTGGAGGAATAGAAGTGGTTGGAGGTTTAGAAGGGGGAAGTGGTTCCTCAAGGGCTTCCAAAGCTAAATTAGTGGTTGTAGTATCTTTAAGAAGTTATTATAAATATGACTTCTTAGATTTGGTAACAAGATCTTTGTGAGTTGGTTTTCGATGATACTTGACCTTAGCAGTGTTAACGTATTAAGATTTGTTATAATATTGGTTAGATTAGACATTAATAGCACAAACATCCTCAGTATTTTGTTTATTATTAGTCGTGGGAAAATATTTTTTGTTATTTGAGGTAGAATCTTTTGAAAATTATAATTTTTGAGAAGTAATGGTATACTCTTGATGACGAAGGTTGATCATGGATTCATGATTAAATGAATCACCAAGCATATAGGAAACAACAAGTTTAGTGAGCCCTCTATAAGATTCATGGGAATGGCCAATTTAGACATGGAACCGACAAAATTGATTAGGGTCATAGGACTTAGGAGGATTGTTAGGATAAATGAAAGGTTTAGAGGGTGGTAAAAATTATTTCATTTGTTGCACCATGAGTAGTGTGTGAGAAGATGAAGGTATGTCATCCTTGGCAAATCCTGGTTTGGTTTATGGAGTATTGCTAGTGATATTTTTACTATATGTTTTAAAATATACTTGAATAAGTTTAAGATTAGCTTCAAATTGCTTTGTGAGAATGTCTTGACATTTAGCTTGGTCAAGATCTTCATTAAGTGTTTGGGGAGCAAATGTTTGAACCTTATAATGGAGAGAAGGAGCCAAAATAGTTATAAAGATTTTAAACAAGTTATCATGATTCATGTTATGGTTAGCTTTATGGGCTAATAATTTATATCTTTTTATAAATTCATGATTTGATTTAGTGGAAGATTGCTTATTATTGATGAAGTGGCTAAGGTAATTTTTTGGAAGATCATTATGTTGAAACTCTTTAACTAAAGTAATTACCAAGTCCTCAATTTGCCAAATGGAAAGTTGGGTAAGTTGGTTGTACCATTATAATACATGTTTAATGAAGGTTTTGAGTAAGAGTTTAGTTGTGGTGAAAGTTTTATTTTGGATCCACTCTTTGTAAATATTACCAAAGGCTTTGAGAAATGAGGCAAGGTCTTTAGTTCCATCATACTTGCTAGTTGGAGATATATTACCAATATAAATGGATATAATGAAGAGAGTTAAACGTTTATTTTGAATATTTTGAAGCATTTTATTTTTCATTATGGGTTGAGAAACAACATTGCCTGAAGCATCTCTAAGAGATGGAGGAATATAATTGGGACTAGCTTGAGGATGGATAGTCAAAGGTTGATTAGACATATTAATAAAATGATGTTGGAGTTACATCATTTGAGAGGTGTTATAAATTTGAATTATATTCATTTGTTGTATGACTTGTGTAAGAATTTGAGTTGTATCAATAGGCAGGTTGGTATTGGTAGGAGCATTCCCCGAATTAGTATTAGGGGGAGGGTTATTAGAAGATGGATTATTAGTGGGATTATTGATTAAACTTGTGTCAATTACTCCCATGTTAGTTTGAATTTTTTTAAGATGATAAGTGTCTTGATAGGTATATAAAGGGTTAGACCCATGAACATCATCTTGAAGTGTGATTTGCACCATGTTACCAGGCATGAGTGAAGGGGCGAAAGAGATGACCCAAGAGCGATGTGTCTCTTAGGAGGAGAAGAGAGGGAGAAATGAGCATCCCATATAGTATCTAAATGGATTCATGTTATCCAAGAATATTTTGATAAGGGACTTCATGATGAATTGAGATAAATGAAAAAAATGATAAAGAAGAGAAATAAAGAATCGATTTGGACAAACAGGGAAAGTAGTAAGAGTATAGAGTTGACTAGGTCAACTTAGTATAGAAAATATGGTCTAAAAATAGAGAAAATGGGTATACAAACCTAACTAGGTTGACCAAGTTCTATAACCTGGATAGCAAACAAGAAAATAAAGATATAAATTCAATAATGTCGACCTAGTTCTATATCCTAACAACCATAAAAGAGTATTGTGTCAACAGGGTTAACCAAATACTATAGGCATAGGAAATAGATAGTTTGTATGAGATTATGTCAATCAGAATGACTATGTATTAAAACAAGAAAAAAAATTCATTTAATTTTGAAAGAAATAAATTAAGAGAAACACATAATCAATTGGA
Organism: Torreya grandis; assembly: GCA_037957365.1. Classification (NCBI taxonomy): domain Eukaryota; kingdom Viridiplantae; phylum Streptophyta; class Pinopsida; order Cupressales; family Taxaceae; genus Torreya; species Torreya grandis. Next base: position 399,569 of record JARHVA010002333.1, read on the forward strand.
TCAATGAAGATGATCCAATTTAAGCACAAAAGACAAAATATTGCACCAATGTTGGCTAATGCAAGTTTTTGTAATATAACATACAATTGATCAAAGAGAAAGTAATCAACTTGGAAATAAAATGATAACTAAGTGGTCATCCTAAATGTTATTAGATTATTAGAGTATGATTTTAAGTCTGATAAGAATTTGGTTATAAGCAAGGAACTAGAGGTAACCTATAGATGGATTCATAACATTTAAGTTAAAAGACATTTATGTTGGTAATGGTACTATTTCGATACTAAGGCCTACCCCCTCACTTCACACATCATTATGATAAGGATGCCAGGAGATTTTTTAATAAATACCATTAACCACGTATTTATACTTGGCTAGAAAATCAAGTCAGCTTCCTCCTTGGTGATGAAATCCAAGTAGGTAGGCCTTGGGTAGATAATTTTTAATTTTTTTAATTTATATTATGTCATTTTTTAGTGTGTGCATAAAATAAAAAAATAGTGAAAGTAAATGCTATATTGAAAAACCATCTAATTAGACTATGTGATATATTATAAGCATGCAAACAATTGAAAGTGAAAGTGTGAGCTAATTACTAGCATATAAGTGTTAATTCTAACTTTAAAACATAATACAGTATTGGTTCAAATGATAGTGTACATAGTGATTATGAAACAGAGTTGATAGTGTTGCTACTATACTATCGAAACAAGGTTCTATTATATAACTATGTTGATAGTGTCGACCTAGTCTTCTAAGTAAAATATAGAATATAAAACTAGGTCGATAGAGTGGACCTAGTTTGTTGTATAGGGGAAATTTTAAAGACTACAAACTATGAAAAATAGAACTATAATCAATAACAAAAATAAAAGATAAAGAGAGAAAGTAACCTTGGCAGGTTGGAAGATGTAGAGGAAAGTAAGATTTTTGTTGAAGTGCCTTGTTTTATATTTGCAAATTCTTTCAACTATGTTGATTGGGTTGACCTAGTTCTATAGTTTCCTATTTGTTCAAGCCTATAAAGAATATTATGCTAGTAGTGTCGACCTAGTATGTTTTCTATAAGTTTGGAAGTGTATTGTGTTAACAGAGTCGACCTAGTAGTTTATCTAGAAGTAAAAACATGTACTATGTCGATAGAGTTGACCTAGTGGCCTATATCTAATGAAGACTTGCAAAAATAGAATAGAGTCATATTGATACGATTATATGTTAAACCTGCACATAGAAGTTAGAAAATATATTAGCATTGTCAACCCAGTATCACAAATATATAAAAATAATAAATAAAATGATAAAGTAATGAAAAACATGAGATAAAACCTACAAGGATTCAATTCACATCGGGTTCACCAGAATGTATGCAATCATAAATACATCATGCCTATAAATCAATCCCAACTCAGAGAAGATAGATCATACTTACACTTTTGATTGAGGATACATTATATAATAGAGAACATGATCAATATGGGGATCTACTAAATCTAATTAAGGGATCTATTATCACAATAAAAAATATTAGGGAGGGTTCTAAAGCCTTTAGTAAAGCATAATTATGTAATAACCCTAATTAAGCTCTATGTTTATATTCACTAAACTAATAACAAGTAAATTCTAATCTAGTGCTCACCAAATCTTTTGGCACAAAGTGTGGGTTAGTAAAAAAAACATAAATAGCAGAATCTCAATTAAGTCATGTATGAGTAAGACCCTAATACATGAATAAGAAAAGGAATATTATTTGAATTCAATAATTATGCTACTTCTATCTACTAAAGATAGGAACAAAGTTAAAGAAAACTCACCTGAAAGATGAACCCATCGAGACTAAATCTCTCCCTTGGCTAAAGGGACTTTACAATAGGTTTTTGTGGTTTGTAAGAATCACTAAAAAAGGCCAAAGCATTTAAGACTTCTCCACAAGATTATACTATCCAAGTAGAAACCCTAATCTAAGACTCCTCAAGAATAATGGTGGAAGAGCAAATTATTAAGAAGTGTAAGCAAATAATAACTCTTATTCATTGGTAAATAATGATGAAATGATATTGCATATATAGGAAAATTTAAACTTAAGCCCTTTTGAAAGTTTCAACTGATAGGATCGACCTATTTGACCTAGTATAGTTATGTACAAAAATTCACTAAGCCATAGGCTAAGTCAGCCAAGATACAACCTAGACCCTAAATGAATTTTACCTAAAATAATACAGGGTCAAAATAGTAAATTAGACTATTGAAAGGATCTTAAGGTGAGGAAAAGAGAGATGTAAAGTGGGAAAATACTAGAGGAGTATGCAAAATAGAAGTAATAACTTAGGGAATAGTTTTTCGGAGTTGCTTAGATTGGTAATAATTATCAATAAGGGAAAATAATTATAAAAAGCACCAACAATCTACCCACCCCTTTCTTGGTGTACCTTTTAAGGCATGTACTTAGAGATATTGAGTCTCAATGGGTTCCTTCAAGATAGAAATCATTAGTATTTGATAAAAGTTAAAAATATAATATGTATACATAATTCATGATCTTTACTAAAAATTAGGAGTCTCCTTGATCATAGATGAGTTCTAATTATTCCATTTAATATAATTGTTCTTTAAATAAAACCAAATCTTCTTTAATTAAAGATCTTGTATCAATGTGGGTAATGCTATAGAAGATATTAAAAAAAAATTATATTGTGCTTCAAGACTAACAATAATTTTTTTACTTATTCGAGATCTCTTCGAAGTTATACCAACTTCTCTTAAATATAAGAGGATGATTTATTTGCCAAAATAGAATCGAAGAAGATATATTATTCAAGCTACATGACAAACTACATGGATTTATAGAGACTAAAGCAATTTAGTTACATGGTTGTAATAATATATAAATATGGTGCATAGGGAAGGATGTAATGGTGGCATCTTTAGTTTTTATCCTAATCCTTTTTAGGTCATGGAATTTGTATCCATACTTAAGTAACTACCACATGTCATCAGGTGTAACTACTTAATTTCATGGTTGAACCATTTTGGTGAGGCTACAGTCTTGAACAAATGTCATGTGGTTGTTACGGTTTGTCTAGTTGTGCCTTCAATTACAAGAGGATGTTATTTGGTTATCAATTGAGTTTCATACATGCTATGGGATCCATAATAGGTTACTACAAGCTATTATCATCAACCTAATAATTGATACAGGTCGCAAAAGTTAACCTAGTAGTTTCTATGGGTTGAAAGAATCAATTGATATAGGGGTTATGGGTGGGCCTACCTAGTTGTTATGGGTTGGCTTTCCTAGTTTTTATAATTTGATTGTGTTTATGCACTCATAAATACAAAAAAATATTACAATCCAAAATAATAATAAAATTATATTATATAATCTTGATTCATGAAACAAAAAATTTGGCCATAAAACTTAAAGACATGTACATTGTATTCATTAAATACTAAGTGCTAAAGAAAGTATAAAAAGCCAAATTTGTATGTTTAGAAACAATATCAGAAGGTAAACAAAAATCGGTTATAGTAAATATAAAAATATTAGTTTTCATGGCTCATCACACCCCCAACTAAGCATGTTGTTTGTACTCAAGCAACCTAAAATTTTTTACAAATGAGAAAAGTTTCATGAAATCAACTCGTTCTACCATACTTGTTCCTTAGTATGTGAAAATACCAATTTGTTTCCTATACTTATAGACTTCCTCTCTTTATATGATTCATCAAATTATTCATTTCCTCTCCAATATATAATAAGAAACTAGAAAGAGGGAGTCTGTAGGTTATAGCAATGCAACTTAACCTTTTTCTTCTTATGTAATCATTATACTTGGTAACCCTATTGAATGTTGCCCTATAGATATAATGTGAGAATGGATCTTTATTTTTTAACTTTGGAATAAATTCCTTCCATATATTATTCAGGCATTATTGTATTCTTATGTTTTTTTGCATTGAGGTTAAATGTTTATTTTGAGCATCAATTTTTTCTTGCCTAGTTCTGACAGTTATTTCTTTTAAGTTCATCAATTTCATCATTTATTGTTCTATGATATTAGACTGAGTAGCATCTCTTATAATCATTAATATGGTTTCCTTTTATTTTAGATGGTAATTAGTTTATTACATTCCTCTTCTTCTTATTAACAAGATAAGAAGAAAAGTCTCTCAAAATACATCACCCAAATACAAATTTGGGTTCCACTCTAAATCATGGGGAACAACATAATTGTGTATGTAAAAATCTCATAATTGCTTTTTATCTTCAAGAGTATTATTGTTATATATCTCAAAGAAATAATGAGGATCACTCATGAAGGTTGGATGATCACAATAAGTTCTCATAAACTAAAATTTTATCCATTGTTCTTCAAGATATACAACATAGAACCTTACAGATGGTCTATAATTCATGAGTTGTACTCTTAGTTGGCTCATATCCTCAAAAATTTGTTTCAATATTATGAGTTGTGATTCATTCTCCCTATCCATCTTCCTTAAAGCCTCATTTTCTTCCTTCAATAGGCTTAACCGATTATTCCATTAGATTTGTAATGTCTAAATTTTAACATCTCTTTTAAGGAACAATTCCACGTGACTCTACCATTCTATCCAAATTGAAATATATGATAAATTTTGTTCACTTTGAGTGGAAATAGATTAAAATGTCCTTTCTACCTTTCCTACAACCATAGAATATTTTTCTAATTCAGTTTGAACTTCAAGGACTTGTAGATATCTACTCTCTTATTATTCCACCCTAGCCAAGGCACCTAATCCATTCTCCTTGCATCTAACTCTCTAATTCATGCCTTAAGGGTTTATATTTCCCTAAGGGCATCTAAAAATTCTAATTTTCTCCTTGTTCTAGTTGTACAAAGGTTTCTTGTTCTTCTATATCCATTTTGCTTTTAGTGGCTTGTTCTTCCATTATTTCTTTCCCTAAAAAAGAAGCGGGTAGTGCCAGCCAAATGAAGTGTTTTGTTTATTCCCTGCTATTGCAAAAGTTAATTAGACAAATCAAAATTAGTAACCCCCATCAAATTTTGAAGAGCTTACATAGTTAGTGATGTTCGGCTAAATGTGCTTAGTTGTTTACCACTTTTGAGGCTGGTGTATGTAAATAATTTGAATAATGACTAAATTTGAAGGTTGATCTTGTCAGTTATAAAATAATTTGATGATGACCATTTATTAAACATTATCCTTCAAATGTTAATATAATATACATTAAAATCTAAATAAAAATTGAAAATAATATATAAATTTTTATAATTTTGTTGAGTTTTTGATGGTCTCTCTAAAATTTCAACCTGCATTTGATAGGTTTACTTTAAAACCAAATTGATTGTATTTTATAATTAAAAAACACAAATATGGTCATACGACCATCACATTCAATCCCAGATCCTGGCCATGCTTCTGTTCACACCCACTATTTATGTGAGAGTTTCAACTTTATACGTAAAGTATGACAAGAAAGATGGTATAAAATATTATAAATGAGATTACATTATGTTCTCAACAATGAATGAATTTCATTGACTAATAGTCGTTCCATGTCAGCTTTACATTGCCTTTCCCTTGGCTTTCAAGAGAGCATCATGCTTAGCCTTCCCTATCCATAATCATTCATGTAATTAGCAATATATTGTAGTAGCTTTTACTAAATAAAACATTAAAATTAATACAGTATAAAAAAATTGAAGTCATCATGTCTTTTATTTGGATTTTAATTACATTTAAAGTTATTTTTATATAGGTGGTGGTTTTGAGCAGTGTATCAGATTATGTTATATGATTTTTGTATTCAACTACATAATTTAAAATTGACTTACATTGACCCATATAACAAATCACTCACACTTAGCTCCTCTAGTGCTCATGGATTCTCAGTGAGAAACTTTATAGAAAATGCCATTGTCATTGATAAAGTTTCAAAACTTATAAATAAAAAAAGGTATTATATCTACAATAATTTCATCTAAAAAAGTGCCTTCTATAAAAATTTTAGACAACGGGTCATTACGGACCACCTATGGATGTTGTCTCTTATATTTTATACTCTTTTGAATTATATTTAAGATAGTTTCCTTAGCCTACAAGATAGATTTTATATTTTAAATATATCTCCCAATGCAGTGATAAAAAAAAGTAGAATAAATACATAAGTAAAAGCCTCTTAACAAGAAGTAATTTCTATAATCCATGGCAAGCACACCTGAATTCCTTTTGCATAAGAGGTTCCAGGGATATTGGGAGGTAAGGAGAGGATAGATCCCATGAAATTTTTGAAAGCCTTATAGATATTTTCCATCTCTTCAGCAGGAGGTAAGTCTTCCGAAAAAAATTCTAGTAAGTTTAGATCAATCTGCAAGTGAAAAATTCCCAATTAAAGATGAATAATATGAAAATGATAGATAATAAATCAAAAATAAAATGGTTATAGAGGAGGCTAAGTAGAATTGATGAAGAATGCTAGTTTACAAAGAATCTATCAAAGTTTGAATTTCTAAAATTAACAAGGAAGAGCCTCTAATTCTCGATAAGACCTAATACATCTTATTTTAAAATGAAGTAGAACTAATAATTATTCAACATGTATTCAGGAAGATGCTAGGATGAGTTGATGAAAAATGCTGATTTACAAGAATCTATCAAAATATGACTCTCCAAAATTACGAAGTAAAGAAAAGAGTCCCTAATACTCAATACTATTGATAGAACCCAATATATCCTATTTTAAAGTAAAATAAAACTAATAAATGCTCAATTTGTATTTAGTAATAATGTATAAGAGCCAAAGACACTAAATTGAGTTGATAGAGAATGTTGGTTTACAAATAATTTATCAAAACTTGACTCTCCAAAATTCTAAAGTAAAAAAAAATAGTCCTTAATACCCAATACTGTTAGAGATTGGAGATAATTTCTCCACTTATTGTTAACTGCCTATTCCACCTCCCTCTCTTGTTCACTCCTTCTCATGCACACAGTCTGCATGCTCAGTAGCTAACATTCAGTTCATTCAAGCAATTAGAGAATTAATTTAGTCTCGATTTGCATGCAAAGACTGTAGTTAATCTTTAGTTTGTTATTCAATTATTTTTGATTTCAAAATCTATTTAAAGAACCCCTGGGCACTATCTTGTAACACAAAATCAAGAAGATCAATAAAAAATCTTTTTTTCCATGATTGTCGTAGCAATCTGAGTGTCCTCTATTTTTATTTTTTGTTATATTTATTTTGATGCTCTATTTTTCTGACAAAGTGATATCAGAGCATAGGTGTGAGAGCACAAGTTTGAAAGCTTCAGGTTGATCTAGGTAGAAGAATAAGATCACCAGATCTTAGCACAACCAATGAGCAATTTTATAGCCTATTAGTAGTAGTCTTATCATAATTGTGAATTGCAGCCACTACCAAAGGAGACGTCAGCCTGTAGATAAGACAAAAAGTCATTGTCAACAATCTAGTCGTGAGAGGTGCCACCAAAGGAACTGAAGATAGCTCTACAAAAAGGGCACAAAAATTAGGCATTGAAAGTGGACGCAACCTAGTTCCTCAAAATACAACAAAGAGTGTTGTTCCAACAAGGCACAACCAACAGAGAGGTGCAACAAACTGAAAGTAGTCAACTTATGTAGCAGTTTCACGTATGGAGTGCAGGCAGATCGTAGGAGTCTAAATCAGACTATCTTCAGGCATCTACAAAGAAAGTGAAGCTAAAGAGGTGGCCAAAAGCCTTTGGTCGACACCTTCTAGAGAGTTTCAAAGCTCACATGAAGCCAAAAGCATAGGAAGTCACCTGGGATAAAGTGCAGCGTGGAAATTTAAAGAAGTTTTTGTTCATTTTGAAAGGTTTAGCGTGAGACATGACAACAAATAACAGTATTTCTCAGCCTCAAATTCCTATTTTCAATGGTAAGAATTACAATATTTGGGTAATTAAAATGAGAACATTGTTTTCCTCACAAGATGTTTGGGATTTCGTAAAGAATAGTTTTGTAGAACCATAGGATGAGGCTGCCCATTAGGCATTACCTCGAGCACAAAAGGAAGAGCTTAAAGAGAACAAGAAAAAGGATACAAAAGCTCTATTTCTAATCCAATAAGCATTGGATGAATTTATTTTTTTCAGAGTTGTAGTAGCAACGAGATGTAGATCAGTATGGAAAATCTTGGAGACTACCTATAAAGGTAATACAAAGGTGAAAATTGCTAAATTGCAATCTCTTAAGAGAAATTTTGAAAATTTGCAAATGAATGATTCAGAGTCTATAGACTAGTTTATGGGTCAAATATTGAATATAGTGAATCAAATTAGATCTAATGGAGAAACAATAATAAATCAGAAGATCATAGAAAAAATACTTAAAAGTTTACCCAAAAAATTTGATACAATAGTTGTAGCTATTGAGGAAACCAAGGATTTAGAATAGTTATCAGTAGATGAATTAATGGGTTCTTTGTTAACACATGAATCCAAAATGAATAAGAATAACAATACTTCTTTTGAGAATGCTTTCAAGTCTCAGGTATCATTTGGTAGAGGAAGAGGAAGAGGAAGGTCAAACTTCATAGGAAGAGGTAGAGGCAGAAATGGAAGGAACAATCCAGATCAAGGTGAAAACAATAATCAAAACTACAACAATAGAGGACGTGGCAACAATCACTTCCAACAAAGTTCACAGAGGTTTGATAAATCTAACATTCAATGTTATTACTGCAAAAAACATGGACATTATGCAAGTGAATGCAAAAAGAAACAAGGAGATGTGGATAAGCAGAATGTTAATTACACAAATGAAACTAGTTCTAATCCTGGAAGTTTATTTCTCACTTGTCATGTTACTCAAGAAAATGCTAGAGATATTTGGTTCTTAGATAGTGGATGCAGTAATCATATGATAGGGAATAAAGAATTCTTTGCAAGTCTTAATGATTCTATAAAACCTAAAGTTAAATTAGGAAATGATAACAAAGTGGATGTAATGGGTAAAGGAGTAATAAATGTTTTGGCAAAAAATGGTGAAAGAAGGTTTATACCTGATGTTTATTTTATACCTAGACTAAAGCATAATATTATGAGTGTTGGACAGTTAGTATAGAAAGGTTACAAAGTATCCTTTATGGACAATGTTTGCACAATACTAGACAAGTTTCCAAATGATAGGTTGATAGGAAAAGTGGAGATGACCAAGAATCGATTGTTCCCTCTTTGAATTCAGTGCATCCAAGGAGAAGAGGAAGCCCACTTCAAAACCATGCATCTAGATCAATTATGGCTATGGCACATAAGGTATGGAAATTTACATTTTGGAGGTTTGAATTTGTTACAAAAGAAAAATATGGTGAAGGGATTACCACCAATAGAATAGCCAGGAAGTCATGTGAAAGTTGCATTCTCGCAAAATAGCATAAAGAGAACTTTTCAGAGGGAGCCTCATATAGAGCAAAGGTAATATTGGAGCTAGTCCCTACTAATATATGTGGACCAATGCAAATTCCATCATTTGGAGGTAGTTCTTATTTTCTAACCTTCATTGATGACTTTAACAGAAAGACTTGGATATATTTTCTCGAAAATAACTCTGAAGCCTTTGGAAAGTTCAAAGAATTCAAGGCTATGGTTGAAAAGTAGAGTGGCCTTTACATTAAGGTACTTAGATCAGATAGAGGAGGTGAATATATGTCTAATGAATTTCAATATTTTTGCAAATATCATGGCATTAAAAGGCAACTGACTACAAGGTACACACCACAGCAGAATGGTGTGGTAGAAAGAAAAAATAGAACAATCATGGAGATGGCTAGAAGCATGTTGAAGGCCAAACATTTGTCAAATGAATATTGGGCAGAAGCAATAGCATGTGCAGTATATATTCTGAATAGAAGCCCAATAAAGAGTGTTACAGATCGAATTCCACAAGAAGCTTGGAGTGGTAAGAAGCATAGTGTGCATCATTTCAGAATTTTTGGTTATATTGCATATTCTCTTATACCATCTAAATTAAGAATAAAACTTAATGATAGAGGTGATAAATGCATTTTTATTGTCTATAGTGAAGAATCAAAGGCTTATAAGTTGTATAACCCTATTTCAAAGAAAGTGATTATTAGCAGAGATGTTGAATTTAAGGAAGAAGAAGCATGGGATGGTAGCATTGATAAAACCATCACAATTAGAGCACCAATTTCTCAAAATGTAGAAGAATCTGAAGAACAAAATTTTCAAGGTGATCAATCCTCTCCACAAGCAAGAACAAGCACTCTAATAAGAACACCTACGAGCTTAGCACAAGGTGAATCATCTGGTCATGTATGTCATCCTACTCCAAATTCACAAGTAAGTGATGAATTGGATCCAACTCTTGCTACTTTAAGATCAAGATTTAAAGGTAAGAAAATGAGAAACTTGAATGAGATTTATAATCAAGAAGAAGAGAAGTTAGATTTATGTTCAAATTTTGCTATTTTCTCTCATGATCTTATGTATTATGAAGAAGCAGTTAATGAGGAACATTGGATAAAAGCGATGGATGAAGAGATGAATGCCATTGAAAGAAATCAAACATGGGATCTAACTAATCTACCTAAAGGTAAGGATTGCATAGGAGTCAAATGGGTTTATAAGACCAAATTTGATGCAGAAGGAAATGTTGAAAAACATAAGGCAAGGTTAGTAGCAAAAGGTTTTGCACAACAACATGGAATTGATTATAATGAAACATTTGCTCCAGTTGCTAAACTTGATATTGTTAGAATGGTTTTAGTAATAGCTGCTCGAAATAATTGGAATGTATATCAAATGGATGTCAAATCAACCTTCTTGAATGGTTTCCTAGATGAAGAAGTGTATGTGAAACAACCACTAGGTTATGAAGTGCAAGGACATGAAGAAAAAGTCTATAGATTGAAGAAGGCCCTCTATGCTCTCAAGCAAGCACCAAGAGCATGGTATAGCAGGATTGATTCATATATGACAAATAATGGATTTACTAGAAGCAACAGTGAGCCTACATTGTACACAAAAATCAACAAAAGAGGTCAGATTTTGATTATGTGTTTATATGTTGATGGTTTGATTTTCACTAGAAATTTGTCTGTAGACTCATTTAAATCAGCAATGAAGAAAGAATTTGAAATGACAGATTTGGGATTAATGAAGTACTTTTTGGGCATAGAAGTTGCACAATTAGAGAAGGAAATTTTTATTTGTCAAACTAAATATGCAAAGGATGTGTTAAGGAGGTTTAAGATGCTGAATTGTAAACAAACACCTACACCAGTTGCAACAGGGACCAAAATTAGCAAAGAAGACAAAGGGTCTAATGTTGATTCTACAACATTCAAAAGACTAGTTGGTAGTTTGATGTATCTCACAGCTACAAGACTAGATATCATGTATGGGGTCAGTTCAATCTCTAGATTCATGGAGTCACCAAAAGACTCACATTGGCAAGTTGGAAAGAGGATATTGAGATATGTGGCAGGAACAACTGAATATGGAATTTTATATTCCACAACTAATGATTTTAGTTTGATTAGTTATACTAATAATGAATTTTTAGGTAGCATTGATGACAGGAAGAGTACTTCTGGACATGCCTTTCTTTTAAGAACAGGTGTGGTCAAATGTGCATCCAAAAAGCAACCTATAGTGACACTTTCATCAGCTGAAGCAGAGTATGTAGCAACCACATCAATAACATGTCAAGAAACTTGGATGAGGAGAGTATTGATAGATTTATTACAAGCACAGAAGGAGTCAACACCAATTTTTTGTGACAACAAATCAAAAATTGCATTATCAAAAAATTATGTTTTTCATAAGAGGAGCAAGCACATTGATACAAGATTTCATTTTATCAGAGAGTTAGTGAACAATGAAGAAATCCATTTGGAGTTCTGCAGATCTGAAGACCAATTGGTAGATATATTCACAAAGGCATTAGCAAAGGAGACCTTTGATTATCAAAGACAAAATTTAGGCATTGTAAATATTGAAGTAGTTAGTGGTAGAAATTAAGGGGGAGTGTTAGAGTCTGGAGATAATTTCTCCACTTATTGTTAACTGCCTATTCCACCTCCCTCTCTTGTTCGATCCTTCTCATGAACGCAGTCTGCATGCTCAGCAGTTAACATTCAGTTCGTTCAAGTAGTTAGAGAATTAGTTTAGTCTCAGTTTGCATGCAAATACTGTAGTTAATCTTTAGTTTGTTATTCAATTATTTTTGCTTTCAAAATCTATTTAAAGAACCCTTGGGTGCAGTCTTGGAACACAGAATCAAGAAGATCAATAAAAAATCTTTTTTTCCATGATTTCCGTAGCAATCTGAGTGTGCTCTGTTTTTATTTTCTGTTATATTTATTTTGATGCTCTGTTTTTCTGTCAAATACTCTTGATAGAACCCAATACATCCTATTTTTTTAAAAAAATGGAATTAATAATTATTCAACTTGTATTCAGTAATAATATATAAGAGTCAATTAAACCCCAAAGAAAAATGATAAATTAATAATGATAATATAATATTATTAATAAGTCTTTCATATAAAATTAAAACATCATATAATTTACTTATTAAACCTGAAATATAAGTTTTCAATTTTTTTTTAAAAAATCTTAAACATCAAGTACAAGGATTAAAAAACGCAAATAATTGCACTGTTACTTGCCTCATGGCACTTGTGTTGAAGAGGGATCTCTCCCTGCTACTCCCAGTTTATCATTCCAATGAGGAAAATGTTTTGTATGTCATCCATAAAGTTAGAGTTGAGCTTATCATTCTTCAACAGAATGATAGCAATTCCATGGAGCTTCCTTTGAAATTCTCCCTTGCTGGAATAATGTTTATTCTACGTAGGACAATATTTTATCTTCTAGAATCATCCACTTTTTCTATATCTTCCATCCTCTAAAATATTGTCCTTTCCAGAGTATTCCTATCTAAAAGCTACTCAACTCTTTCGAGATGTCTCTTCCTTTCTATAAGTTAAGCAATCCGACCCTCTCACAAACCAACCAAAAGGTTGTACATTATGTAATACTATGTTAATAAATATTCTCTCTTTTCTATTATAGTATCAGAGCAGGTTTCCCAAATTTGTTTGATCCCTCCATGTCCCAAACTGTCGCTTAGATATTTTTTTGTACCATGCCCCAAACCCTATCAAAATATGTTGTTCTTTATCCCACAGAAAATCGGTTGTAGCTTGTTCATTGCATTAGCATGGAGAAGAAGGAAGGAAAAAACCAGAAAAAGTTTTTTCCGGAGCTGTGTACAGGGAAGCAGGTTCAGCTGAATCACAGTGAAACACAGTAGCCTGCAGACAAAGGATCGAAGCTTGTTATAGGGTTTGCCTGTGTAAGTGATTAGGAAGAAAAGTAAAGGTAAAATTATGAAATTGAATTTAATTTCACTTAACATCCGTTGTGTGAAGCGTTTTTTTAATTCTTAAATTTCCTTTCATTTAATGAATATTTATTTCGTTGGAAATAGAATAAAATAAGGAAATATTATTATTTTTGATGTAAACATTTAACTTCCCTGCATTATTCTAATTTGGGTATGTTTGATGAAAAGTTTTTTAATGGTGGATGGGCAAGCCATGTTAATGGGCAATTGAGATTTATTTTTGGGTAAAATAATAATAAATTTTGAAAAGTGTATGAATTGTTTTCGAAGTGATAAAAGATTTTTTTCCAAAAGTGCTTACAAATTATTTTTCTCGCATTTTAAAAAGGGGGTTGTAAATCAAAAGAAGTCTTTGTTGATAAATTATTTATATTTATTCTAAGGGGATTTATTAATAACTGAGATTAGTGGAATTTTATTGTTGGAAATTAAATTAAATGGAAAAAAATATTATGATTGGGTTTCACATTTAGAGATGTTTCTAACCTTTAAGAATTGTTATGAACTTGTTTTTGATGTTGAGAAAAGACCTATAGTTACTAGTAAAGATTAAGGTAATTGAGACAAGCAAAACAAGATGATAAAGACATATATAAAGCTTACACTTTCTAATGAAATCTTTCCAGAAGTCCAAAATGAATAAAGTGGTATCAAAATATGACTTACTTTAAAGAAAATGTATGAAAATTCAAGTGATGTATGGATCTTGACCCTTACTATAGAATTGTATAATATGAATCAAAAGAATACAAAGAATTGGTGCTTCACCTAAAAAATAAAAATAAAAAGAAGATTGAGCTTGCTTCTCTTGGAAAGAAAATAAATGATAAATTTTTTGCACAAATAATACTATAAAGTCTTCTTAGATCATATCAACTATTTATAATAAGTTTAGATACTACTGATAAGCTAACTACTATTATAGATAAAGAGTTTTGTGCTAGCCTTATATAGGAAGAAAAGCAGTTAGCTAAGGAAAATGAGATTTCAAGTAATGATTCTCAAGTTATTTGTGATAAAGGGAAAGCCTAGCTATAAAAAGTTTCATGACAAGTCAAAAGAGAAGAATTAGAGGCAAGACACCAAGTATGATTCCTCTATGGATAATAATTATCACAAAGAAAGGCATAAAATCAAATACAATTATTGTGATAAATTAAGTCATCATGAAAATCAATATTATAAGAAACTAAATCATTCAAAAGGAAAGTCTAGGAAATATGTAATTATGATTTACTCTAAAAGTAATGCTCCATGTGTGGCTCTCAAATCAAATAGTTCTTATTAGGATGATTGGGTCATTGGGTCTGGTGATACAACACATATGTCTCATAATGAGGAGAAAATTGAGTTATTAAGCAATGATAGCACTAAAGAAAAACTATTTCTAGGAAATAATAGTGTATTACAAATGAATGGAACTAGTAATGTTCATGTTGACAATGGTATATTCAAAAATATGAAGTTAGTTATAGATTTAAAAATTAATCTTCTCTCTATTTTTCATATTGAAAATTAAGGATACAATAAACAACTCTACAAGGATAAACGTTTAATCAAAATTGTAAATGACAACTTTCAAGTTACAACAATTAGCAAAGTTAAGAATGAATTATATGTGTTTAAAGAATTTATTTCAAAGTGTGAAGATAGTCATGTGTGTATCATTGTAAAATATATTGACATGATTAGGTAATGACATAAATAGATGGGACATCTCAACTATCAAAGCCTTGGACTTATGAATAAGTTGAACATCATTTATGAACTTCCAAATATCTTTCAAAATCAAAAGATTTGTGAAGGTTATGCTATGGGAAAGCAACATGTGGAAAGAGTCCCTCATGAAAAATCATGGAGATTTAAATTTTTATTTCATATAGTTCATGGTGATATAATGTGGCCATTTGAGACACCATCACATGCTGGGTCAAGGTATGTTCTCACTTTTATAGATGACTATAGTAGAAAAAATTGGGTGTATTTCCTACAAAATAAGAGTATGGTATTTGTTAAGTTTAAAAAATTCAAGGCCCTAATTGAAATACAAAATGAGAGACACTTAAAGATAATAAGAATAGATAGGGGCATGAAATATATTAACAATGTTTTCTTAAAATGTTGTAAATAAAATGGTATAAAGAAAGAGTCTATAGTTGCATTCACAACTCAATAAAATGGACTTATCGACAGAAAGAATATAACTCTAATGTAAATATCTAGATGCATGTTATATTCTATAAAAATGGATACTAAATATTGGGATGAATCAATTCATACAATTATGTATTTTTTAAATAGAACACCCACTATAGCAATAATCAATAAAACCCCTGAATAGGCTTGGAGTGTAGAAAGCCTATTGTCTCTCACTTTCGTGTTTGATTTCAATGCTTATGCTCACATTTTTATTCAAAAAAGAAAGAAGCTAGATAAGAAAAGTGAAAAAAACATGATGATTGGATATAGTAAGAGATCAAAAACTTAAAGTTTTTGTAATCCTAAAATCAAAGAAATTTATATCAAAATAAATGTGTGATTTGATGAAGATATTAAAAATGATAATGTCCCTAAACCAACTTCCCTTCTAATTCTAATCAAGAAAGACGAATCTATTGATATTAATGATTCAAATGAAGATTTATCTTCATCTAAAAGAGGAGATCAAAATCAAATAGAAGCATCAAGTGGAAGAGATGGAAGGAACATGGAAAAGACAAGGATTATTTAGGAAATATATTAAGAAGGCCCTAAGATTTTTTTATTGTAATTATGCTCTTATGATTAGAGTCATGCAGGTAGATGATCTAAGTACATAGTAAGAGGCAAAAGGAAAATATGAATGGGATGCAACTACGTAAGCTGAATATGATTCTCTAATGAAAAATGACACTTGGGAGTTGTGTTTCCTTCCAAAAGGGAAGAATTTATTTGGTTTCAAATGGACATATCAGACAAAGTTCATATCAGATGGAGATGTGGAAAAAAACAAATCAAGGTTGGTGGCCAAATGATTCTCACAAAAAAGGTATTACTTTCATTAAAACTTTTGTTCCTATTTCTAAGATGACATCCATTCATACAATAGTTTATTTAGCTATGAAATTTGGAAGGAAAATTTATCAAATAGATGTAAAAAGTTATTTTTTCCATGCTGACTTAATAGAAGAAATCTACATGCATCAATCACTTGGATTTGTTAAACATGGTGAAGAACATCTAGTTTGTAGATTGAAAAAGTCATTATATGTTCTTAAACAAGCATCAAGAATATGGCACTCCAAAATAAATGAGTAATTTTTAGAATAAGATTCACAAAAATTAAAGTTGATCAGATATGTGTGTGAATCCCAGTGATATAAATATTTTTATAATTGTATTGTATGCTTATTATTTAATTATTGCAAGATATCATAATCAATGCATTCTAGACACTAAGGATTAACTTAAAATGGCTTTTTAGATAATGGACTTAGGCCTAACGTATTACTTTTTAGGTATGCAAGTATGGAAATAAGAAGATAAGATATTGCTTTCTAAATCCAAATACACCTTTGATGTATTAAGAAAAATTTGGATGCTTGAATGTAAACTAGCTAGTACACCATGTTTAAAATTGGGTATTAATTATAATCTAAAGGAAGTAGATGGAATAATGTATCGACAAGTTGTTGGTAATCTCTTGTACCTCACTATCATTACACCAGATATTGTACATGTAGTTGGCATCATTTCTAGGTATATGTCAAATTTTCATGTTGACCATTGTAAAGTATCCAAAAGAATACTAAAGTATATAAGAGGAACATATGAACTTTGAATCAAATATAAAAAAAGAGGTCAACCCACCTTAGTGGGATATATAGATTTAGATCATGTAGGTGATGTAGATGATAAAAAATCAACTTTAGGATATGTATTTGACCTTGGTTTAGGTCCAATCTCATGGAGTAGGAAGAAGTTGGTTACAGTGTCACTCTCATCTATAGAGCCTAAATACATTGATTCTTCAAAAACATCTCAATAATCTATGTAGTTAAAAATATTGTTTGAGGAAGTTCAAGTACCTCAAGATCATCCAATTACTATATTTTATGACAATGAAAGCACTATAAATTTGGGGAAAAAACTTGTATTTAATGCTGGATAAAAATATATTGAGGTGCACTATCACTTTGTTCATGACTTGATAGATGAAAAGGTGGTGGAGATAATGTTTTATGGAACAGAAGACCAAGTCACAAATATATATTCACTAAAGCATTATCTATAGTTAAATTTATCAAATTTTGAGACATGTTACATCTTGTAGATGTTCCTTTTGAATTATGTATGAAGCCTTAAGTGAAATAAAGTGATTTCTCTATGGATATGTAATCTGGCCAAATTATCTAGACCCATATTAAATTTTTGTAACCCAAATAAATAATATAGAGGGATGTTAGATTAATATTTATTCCATGTAGGACAATATTTTCTCTTCTATAATCATCCATTTTTATAGATTCTTCCATCCTCTAGAATATTTTCCTTTCTAGACTATTCCCATCTAGAAGCTTAACTCTCTCGAGATGTCTCTACCCTTATATAAATTAAGCAATTGACCCCTCACAAATTAATTCAATGGTTGTACATTTTATAATATTATGTTAATAAATATTCTCTCTTGTCTATCATCCCTAGACCGTCGACAAACCATATTGTCCTATAATATTTCTAAAAGATGTCGATACTTTAGATTAAAATAGTGTTCCCTTAGTTTGTAGGACATACTTATTGAACTCTGAATCCAACAACACAATTGTACATGCTCTTATAAACAAATTACATCTGAAAATTGGCCCATACTTTCATTTCCAACTCCAATTAAGCCATCTATACATGAATAATGTTCTATAAAATGGATATAAACAATTTAAGGCCACCAGGCTTAATTGCTTTAGCTATGAATGGGGGCCAGCAAGAATCATTGCCAATAGAATTCATAGTGAGGATCAAAAAGAGTATGATTAATTTAAGATTAAATCACTCCTTAATAAATAGCAGGTTTTGGGTTGAAATCTTAGATGGTATAAAAGATAATTACATATCTCATTGATAAGGTTTGAGATTCTTAATTTAGTATGAAATTAAATTTTAAATGAGTTGAGGAATGAAATATCATATTCTAGTTAACAGTGAACCAATAACTATAAATAATTATTCAAAATAATTTAATATTATCCATTTAAATATAACAAAAAGATAATGTCTTTCCAAAAAATTTGCTAATAAAAAATAGGTACCCTAACTAGTATTAGTTAACTGCTCAATTGATCAATTTTCACATGAGTTTGACTAGTCCTAGTTAAGTGCCCCCATGGTAGGTTCTAGATTATGTTCCAGGGTAAAGTAATAGGGGTGATTATACCTTCCCTAATGTTTAAAAAGGAAGATCAATTAAAATTAAAATTTTGGACTGAAATTATGTGAATTTTTATTAATTTAATATTTTAGATCATGTTCTGTGAACCATCATTGAGATGAGAAAAGTGTTATTTTTTAAAATGAAATATATCAATATATTAGCTAAACAAAAATATACAAATAATTCATAAAAAAATAAGCTGGTATGAGGGCACGCCATGACACACTAGGTAGAGCCTAGGAGCAAAACCAAAGCATCAAGGAGGCAGAGCCTAGTAACAAGCAACTACATCACAAAGTCATAAAAAGAGATAACTTTTAGGTAGAAAGAGAAAGGATAATAGGTAAAGGATCTATATCATCTGGACTCTAGTCCAATAATTAAAAATCATTGCCATCTGGAATAGGTTCCTAGTTAGTGACTTGGGTAGTGTCTGTATCATCATTTGCTTATGTTTGAGTAGACGAGATAGCCAAAGAGAGCTTGGAGAACTTATCCATCAAATCTACATGGTATCTAAGGGACACCCCCAAGCATCTAGACAAAGAAGAAGAGGAGAAGCACCCTAGTCATCCTACCCAATAGGGGAAGGAAGCAGTGGTTGCCACCTTCATTATTGCCAAGAGGGGAAACATGCTGATATGGGGTGCCACTATGAGATCGACACCTGGAATAGATGAAATGATGCCCATCATGAGGCATTTGAGGCAATCTATTATCTAATCTAAGATCCCTAGGTAGAGAAGGCAGAACCCAAGCCATAGTGCTAGGAGCATCTCCCCAATTGGAGAGGAGACCTTCAAGGTACCCAAGCTCCATAGCCACTTTATTGGCTTGGACTTGAATTTAAAAAATAACATTGGAGATGATAGAAAATTATGAAATGAAGAAACATTACAATCAATAGAAGCATGATTAAACATATAATTATTTATTTCTTTTCAAATTTAGAAGAGAATATCCACTCTGAAAGTATGCCAAACTTGCACATAAATGAAGCGCATGGTGGGTTTGTCACCAAGGAAGATATGCTGCTAAATGGAAATTTCAAGATGGAAAGGCTTGAAAAGAGCATGGATCTAATTCAAAAGCCTTTGAGATTTAGAACATAATTGAAGAGATGAGGGAGCATCTCAAGGTGACCAAAAAGGGGCAAGTAGGTTGGTGAACTCTCAGCTAACAATTATTCTACCAATAGCCAAGCCTTGGCGCAATATATACCAAGCAGAGTGGGCAAGCTTGGGCTCCACACAAGCCCCCCAAATAGTTTTAAAGTGAATGCTTCACATTTTAATAGATGAATGTAACCCCCAGCAGGTGTTAGGTTTATCTAACATAGGCAAATGGGGGGTGAGCCAAACATAGCCTAGCCAAGGAGTGTAATTGTGAAAAGGGTCTCAACATACCATTTCCATTCTTTCCACCAAGGCTGAGTAGAATAGATCAAGATTTTGTGGAGTATATCAGTAGGGATGACATTGATAATTTCCTAGAAAGATTTCTAGTCCACATTGGCTAACCAAAATTTAGCTTTTGCCTCTTTCTAGGATAGCCAAGAGTGAGAATGCCTATAAAAGACATCTTGGATGGAATAAATTCTTTTTCAAGAAATATTGAGGGTGTTGATCCAAGGGGCTTCTGTCAAGGGCACTTCATTGAAATAAAATATGGGAGAGCACCACAGAGAGTGGGAGTTGGCGAAGATCCCGTTATGAAAACTAGAACCATTCTAAAGAAGCCAAGGCTTAATATTTTCCCAAGCCTTCCAAACATTTTTGGCCAAAAAGGAACCCTTGATCTAGATGAGATATTAGATGAAGAGTAAATTGGGGAAGTCAATCCATTTCAAAGATTTTTTCCCTTGGGTAACCCAGAGGAGATACGATGTCTTAATAATACCTTACAAGCTTCTAGTCCTTCAATGGCCCATACAATCCATTTTATACATAAGGTAGTTCCTTGTTGAGCTATGTCTATGAAACCCATCCCTCCAACTTCATGTGTGAGGTAGAAATATTTCCAGGCCACCCTATGGAATCCTTTACCTTGTGAGTTTACCCAAAGGAAATCTTAGATCATTGTTTCCAATTTCTAGTAATATTTTTGACAATGTACTTATCATGAAAAATAATACACATGGGTGAATGCAAGAATTTTTTAGCAGAGTTGAATTTTTTTTACCAAAGAAAGAGACTTGGTCACCCAGTAATCTATATTCTTAGCAACTCTATCAATAACATATTGCCAAAATAAAGGTGGTGAATCAGAAAATGCAAAGGGGATGCTAAAGAATTTAAAGATTTCATCATGTTGGATCCACTTTCATCCAAATTTAACAACCCACACTAGTGGAGGGAGATACGATTACCTATAAAAATGAGTTTTCTATCATTAGATGCTAGAGCCAGAGGTCAGTCATAAGGTGTTAAGACACTGTAAGGCATTATCCACATTGGCTTCATCTTCAATAAGGGTAAGGAATGAGTCATTTGTAAAGTGACCATTGAGCAATTGCATATCTTCATACAAATTAGCTACATTAGGAGGGAAATAAATTCCCTTAACAAGGCCACTAGTTTAGACATTGCTAAGAAGATATCCAAAACCCTCAGCTTTAATAATATACAAGACAGGACCCAGAAGGCACCCTTGGTGAATGGAATAGAATAAGTGAAATTTCTTGAAGGTAGCTCCATTGATGGAGAGAACCACTAAGGCATCAGAGAAACGCATCTAAATAGTTTGAATGAAGATGGCCCTGAAACCCAGAGCTTGAAGCATAACTAATATAAAAGGCCATTCAATGTGATCATAAGTTTTTTCAAGATATAATGGTTTCTAATGAAACTTGTTTGTTATGGATACACAATGAGAGGTAACATATTACATACTCTAATTACTAGAGCCTTGGAAATAATTTTATATGAAACATTCAAGAAAGCGATGGGTTGTTATTTCTAGATCAACTCAAGATCTCCCTGCATAGGTATGAATTTGATATTTCATTTGTTTATATTTTTACTAAGCAAATGTGTGAGAAATGCTTCTTGATAAACTTTATGCAAATCACTACCCACAAGATCCCAAAGAGTTTTTTAGAATTCATAGAGAAAGCCATCAATGTCAGGGGCTTTGTCATTAGCCATATGAGACACAACTTCATGCAAATCGTCAATAGTGAGGGGCCTATCACAAATCATCCACTAGATGGGAGTGAGTCTACACGACACCACTGAAAGACATAGTTGAAGGGAAAAATCATGCTCAAACAAAGATGCTTTAACTTTGAATACTTACTAATAAAAGTGGACAAAATCTTGCACAATTTGAGGAGTCTCAGTGAGTCTACTACCATCTCAGCAATGACTTGAATTTGCTACTTTGAGTTTTTGACTTGTAGCAATTAAAAGAATTCCTTAGAAGCTTTGTCCCCCATTTTAAGCAATGAAGCTTGGCTTTGACTTGGGCCCCACAGATAATGTATTTATCTACAATTTGAATATGGTACCTTAAAAATGAAACTCTCACTTACAAGATCTCATTAAAGGGATCTTTTTTTAGAGATAGAGTTGTACGGCTCAGCTCTGAGGTAGCAGCAAAGTAGGAGTGTTTCCAAATTTTGGAAAGTTGGTGGTCATAGATCTGTAGAAAGTAGGTCCTCCTGATGGCATCATCACACTAGATAATCCAACCAAATTATTGGGAAATACGTAGATCTAAATTCCAAACTCTCCTAATGTGTGCCATCATGGGCCCATGCTTGACTAAAGAGGTGTTAAGGAAGAATTGTGTTTTTTGAACTTTGGGCTTCATGAACTGCCATGTCACATGAAACTGAATGGTGGAGTGATCAAAAAATCAAAAATTTAGAAACACCTACATTAGACGAAAAAATTCATTATCAAAAGAGAAGTACAATTGGGTGGACATCATTGCCCTATCTAAACATTTCAAAATTTGAGCGGGGCCTTCCCTAAAATTACTCCAGGTGTACCAAATTTAATCTACAAGATGACACAGTAAATTGGGGTCATAAACGCCCCATTTAGTGCACATTTAAAAACACATCTCCTTTTTGCCAGTAACCTACCTCATATGCATGTGGCCCAATTTTCCCTCAAGAGATGCCACCATATTAAAGTCACCACATAATACCCAATGGACATTAGGGAGATCATATATTATCCATCGCCATAAATGGGTATGCTCTAAAGCATCATTTATGGCATAAATATTAATAAAGCCAAAGGAGTGGCTTTCAATGCTAAAAAGAGCCCAAACAAGTCGATTGGTAGGGTCCACACTAGATTGCACTAAGTATGGCCATCAACTTGGAGAAATGAATGTGATCACCCATCCACGTCATGTGATATGGTTGTTATGAGAATGATATTGTCATGATAGATGGAAATACTGACAGCCATCAATAAAAAATCTGCTACCTTGACTTCCTGTAGGTAGAGAATGTCCATCTTAGGAAACTTATTTCTGAACTCACACATAACAAACTTGTGTTTTGGATTTGTGAGACCCCAAACATTCCATGAAAAAAAATTCATAAATGATGAGAGTTAAGAGATATGTCCTCCGATTCCATCCCTTGTAAGGCATTATATCGATTCTATAGAAACTATCCACTGTTGGCACTTAAGAACTCATATTGTTTCCTCAATTTAGGGTTATCCAAAAACTCTCCTTCCTCCACCTCATAAATATTTCAAGGAGGGATATGAGAGCATTTGGGTGTATCCCCCCAAGCGAGAAGTGGAAGAGCAGTTGGCTATGATTCTAAAGAATTGGGCCAAGAGGCCTTGATACCTTGGGATAAAATGTTAGCATCCAAAGGAGTGTTGAACACCCTAGATTTTTTTAGCAATTTTAAAGCTATAGTCGATGAGGGCTCTTTTGTAATAGGAACCTACTCCTATGGGCCATTACTTGAAGACAACTGGCCTCATTTGGGAGCAGCAAATGAGTTTGTGGCTTTGGTGTGAGTGTTCTTCTTCCCAACTGTATTCCAACCATCCTCAGTTGGTGTCTTTCTAGCTTTACGAGAGGGCTTGGGGATAGATGTTGAGCATTAGATACATTATTGTGAACTAATTGAAGAGGACAATCCCTTATCTTATGCTTCATGGCTTGGCAACAAAAGCAACTAGTAGATAGGTTGATATACAGGACTCATTGAGTGTGGTTTACATCTCTGACTTAGATTTTCACAAATTCCTAAAGGTCTACTTCTATGTAAACCCTTTTTTACAGTCTACTAGAGTAGAATTGATTTTGTTCATGATAAACCACACAACCTATGGAGGACATTATTTGGTGAATAAAGTGCTAGCATGGTAGTGTGAGTCCTAGAAATTCCACCAAAACCAGGACTTTAAGATTGGATTGCTCCGAGATTACGAAGTCTCGTGTCTAAGGGGACTAAACCATAAGTGATCTCCTCACATACCAAGTGGTAGAGTTATGGAGGATTGCTCCAGCATGGGATGGGTTAGAAAAGCAATAGAAAAAAAAAAACTCTTATTCAGGTTCTGGATGCTCTCCAACTTAATGTCATGAGATGCCCAGTTAGTTTGAACCCACGACTGTAGCATACTTCTAGAGGGAATTCTCCCAACAAAATATCCTATTAAACAATTTTTTTCTAACCATTGATAAACAGAATTAAATTTAGGAATAGGCAAAACAACATCGGGTTCCGAAGTATTACCTCATGGTATACCTTCGGGACAAACTTCCTTGGATGCTTGCAGGGAGCCATTGCTCTAAGCTCTTACGTTCTTCTCTATAGTGAAAATAGTCAGGATAGAATAGAGAGAAGATATTATAAAGGTTGGCCTCACCCGAAAGTGAAAACCCCTAAAAAATAATAAATGCTAAGTCCCACAAGTGATTAAATCCATGGTATGACACAAGATTGGTCAAGCAAAGAACAAAGGGCTGACTCAATGACGTGCATGGAGAAAACCCTAACAGAGCAAAAAATATCTTCCTCTCCAATTTTGTGATTTTTATCAACCAAGATGAAAAAAACATAATGATGGTTCACAATTTAAAAATTTTCAAATGATTTTATAAACTATGAAAATACTCTCTCAAGAAGACAAATGTTCACAAGAAAAAAAAGTAAGTGTTCATAAGAGATGCAGTTAAGTGATTACAACAGTAAACAATCGTTTATACAATCAGATCAGATTAAATATATTTTAAAAACATTGGTACTACCTATGCTAATGTTGATCCAAGAACTTTCGACGTTGGGGTGATTTAACGTCTCGAAGGAAACCGACAGTCTCTCCAATAAATGGCAATCCAGCCGATCCAGGTGGGAGCTTCTGTTTATTGGCGGTCCCATCTCCATGTCCGCCTTTAGCCCGTATTATTGCCCTCCCTAATAACAGTAAAATTGCAACGGAGAGGACGCAAGTAAATAGTCCCGAATCCCATAAATACCAATGAGAATAGGCCACATACATTAGCTGCTCCATTAGCTCCTGTCTTTGATTCGCCACAGCCTCCATTTCTAAATAGGCAATTGTTTCTGTTAATAGTCTCTGCTGCGGTGTTTGCCAGAAGTCACCTCTAAAATTTGGAAAGAATCCGCCCATTCATACATTGGATATTGGAATCATTTCTAATGATTTTCCTTGTGCAATTACGAACCACAAAAAAATTTAAATTTGTACATTGTTAATTTTTTTACAGTGACTTTCAATCGTTCCAGCCTGTACATTGTTACTGCCACGGACACTGTCCTAGCTGTTTCAGTGAGCTTTATGGACCATATTAAATTTGTCAATGACAAGAAAAGCTGCGCATTGTTTATCTGATGTAAATGCATCCCTGATGCACTGCGTAGCAACTCCACGACCACAGAAATTTCAAGGAAAAGTTGACAACAACTCCATATAAATCCAAATCCTTTTTCTGTGTTTGATTATATTTATTGGGAGCCAGCGCGTGGCTAGAACCTGTCACCATCAACGTTTTCATTGACAAACTCCCAAACATTTGATGCGTATTACATGCCAAAATAATGGCAGACGATGAGTAGGCATTTGAATTATGAGTGGCAAATGTGTCCAGCTGATAAGGTTAGCTTCTTGGACAGCTTTTCAATTGCCTTCACGTTTAGCATTTACTAATTTGTTAGGACAACTTTATTTAATAACACATTTAACTTCATTATGTACTAAATGAATTGTGCGGGTCATTGACCGCAAGGAAGTTTGGAAAGTGTTGTTCCAACACTGCATTGCTTCAGGGGTTACCTAGAGGCAAGAAACCCTGGAAATGGCTTGGCTTCTCCAATTTGTTTATCATCAAATCCCCCATCCAAATTCTAGGGTCCTTTGTGACTAAAAGAATCTGGGAAGCAATGGGAAAAGATAAAACCTGGCTTCTCTGGAATGGCTCAGGGTTCCGAGATGGGTTGTCTGTTAACTCCCACTCGCTATGGTGGAAACTTGTTATCAATTTTAATGAAGTCCCTCTGATCAAGGTTCATTGGATCAATGCTCTCAAGTTCTTTCGTAGAATCATTCATATTATCCAAGATATTTTTTATAAATAGTGTCGCTCTTGGCTACTCTAGAGAGAGGTGAAAATCAAATTTGAGTTAGCCAATGTTGATCAAGAGTCCTTCCAAAAAATCATTAATGTTGTTCCACCTTCAATGCTTCATAAAATTTCTATTCACTCCAGTCATCCTTGGTGTAAGGACTTGAAGTGGTATGTTGAAACTCTATTTCACAATTACACCCCCTGCTTGGCTATGGATGGCTTACTTCCCACATGTCTATGGTGGGCAAGCTTAACTCCCATTGGGGTCTGCATTCCTCTATTTGTACTTAGTGCTTCCATTTTCATATAGTCTAGGAGGCTTGCTTGGAGCTTAAACTAGCTCATTTTTTGTGGTATATCTTATATCAGGACTTACCTATTGGTAAAAGGGTTGTTCACTTAGGAGTTTCCCTTCCTACTTGCGCTTTCTATGGCCATCTAGAAATGCCACCTCACCTTTTTTGGTATTGCTCCAAATCTCAAATGCTCTGGACATGGATTCATAATCTTTTTAGGGCTTTCTAGCAAGAATCCTTTCATTTGCAGCATATCCTTCTTGGAAATAAACCCATCTTGCCTTTTAAATATACCCAAGTTTGGCATACTTTCAGAGTGGAGATTCTCTTTTGGTTATAGAAACAAAGAAATAATGCATTATTTAACAATGCTTCTTCAGATTGTAATTTTTCTACTTTGAGCAAGTCCTCTATTATTTCCAATGTTCTTTTGCAAATACAAGTCCAAGCTAATAAAGTTACCATGGAACTTGGTCATCTCTAGGACCTTCTCACTCACTGGGGAGATGCTCCTTGTGCTATGGTATGGGTTCCTCCATCTCTACCTAAGGAGCACAAACTGGATGACAAAATTGTCTTACCACCCTAAGGTGGACACTAATGTAACCAATCTCAGTGTCATTCTCATAGTGGCACCCTTTATCAAAGCATACCCCCTCCTGGGCAGCAGCAATGATAGAAACCTCCACCTCCTTCCCCTGTTAGGAAGGATGCTTTGGATGCTCCTCCTCTTCTGCATCCAAATGTTTGGGGGTACCACCTAGATGTTGGTCAGATTTGTTGGACAAATTCTCCAGTCTCTCTTTGGCCATTTCTCCTACTCAGACATAATGTGAAGATTATAAGGACACTGTTCAGGGTTCTGGCTGGGAGCCAATTCCATATGGCAATGACTTGCCAAGCTTGGATTGGGGTCTTGATGATATGGATCCTCCACCTTCCATCCTTGCTCTGACAGCTTAATATTTTCGCTTATGATGTCATTTTGACTTATTGCTAGGCAGGACTTACTTATTTTTGTTGTTGCTATTTCCTATTCCTAGGCTTTGTCTAAATTGATGTTGGCATGCTTCTATACCAACTATTTTTTTTGAATTATTTATATATTTATTTTTAATATATATATATATATATATATATATATATATATATATATATATATATATATCATAAAAATAAATAATATACTAATTTTTTTATAAATTATAATATATCATACATTAAAAAATAATATA
>JARHVA010002333.1:432500-467500 GCA_037957365.1 Torreya grandis
TATTTCATATTGGGAAAGTTAGTCCCACATGCATGGTATGGTTGGGATTATCCTATATTCCACCTACATATGTACTTATTCACCTAGTCATTCACATGGAAATGCAAGATGAACTATTCATAGTATAATTTATTTGAGTTATAGATAGTTCATTATCTTTGTGTGTGTGGTGAAGCTTCCATGGATGTAGTAATGGATTATTAGAGACATCTTGGCTAAAGAGTTTTGGTAATTCTTTCATGGTATCAAAGCCACACTCATAATTCATTGCTCAAGTTTGGCTTGCAAATCTATATTGCTTTGAGATCCTTGGATAATAACTTGTTTATTGAGCTCTATAAATTTATAATCTTCATATATGTATTTATATTTTGAATATTTTCATTTATCTGATTTGGATATACATTTTTTTAAAAATCCATAGAGTTCCTATGTTGTTTTGTGTCTTTCATGGCACTAATCTACTTAGTATTCTCCTCAGATCCACAACACCCAACCCTATCAGGATCTATATAGGTTGTATTTTTTTGTAGATTCAATGTTTTTGCTTGGACCTTTATTTTATTGTGGCATAATTTCCCAAGGAAGGCTCAAAATCTACCTTTTACGGCATGCTCTCTAGCACCACACGGCCTCCTAAAGTCAGGGCATTTCATTCTATGACTTATATGTAGCATTAAAGATGATATACTACACTTTTTTTCCATCTACATA
Organism: Torreya grandis; assembly: GCA_037957365.1. Lineage (NCBI taxonomy): Eukaryota > Viridiplantae > Streptophyta > Pinopsida > Cupressales > Taxaceae > Torreya > Torreya grandis. The sequence continues at coordinate 433,215 of JARHVA010002333.1, forward strand.
GGCTCCACTTGGATCGAACCTTCTCCCTCACTGGTCCAAGTTGAAGTTTCTACATAGTGTTCTTTCTTGACCTTGTCATATGGCACCTCGACTCTCTCCTTATAATTTAGTCTAGGGTTATGAGCTCTATAGTGGGTTTTAAAACATTGGTCACACCGTCATAGATAGTCTATGACTAGACACTCTTGTTTCCACTCTTTAAGCCTTGCTGGAGCTCTTACAAGTGTTATTATTATTATTATTATTTTTTGGTATCACTACTATAACTTATGTTGATGTTGATATTGTAGTTGGATATTACCCACTTATCATTGATCAAGTGGTTTGATGGATTGATTGCTTCCATCACCATCGTAAACCTTGACTTGGCCACATACCCAACTACTACCATGGCTTCTTTGCTGTTGTGTTTTTATTTACTTGGATGGCTTGAATGTTATTTTTACTCCTACATCCCAATCACCTTTTTACATGCAGCCATTTCTTCTCTAATCCACTATTCAACTTCCTAGTGACCTCCACATGGTTTTTTAGTTATTTAACTAAGTTTCAAATCACTACCATTGCTTCTTTATGCATGCTAACAGCCCTACAAAGCACTCAACAACTTGATTCTTCATTTCCATCATTAGAATAGATGGTTCTACCTCCCTCATTTTTATCATCATACCTTAGTTTCCCTCGCATGTCCTCATATTCTTCCTATCATGCATGTGTTTTCTAAAACCACCCAAATCAAGTTATGTGTTTTTTACTTTTTTGATCAAAAGGTAAAACTTGTGTCTTAAAAGCTAGATTTTAATATTAAATTTCTTTATTAAAGCTTGAGGTGGGGTTTCCATACTATGAGGGTGATTTATTGGTGGGGAGTTTATTGGTGGAAGGGATTTGCTTTATTTGGTGTAAGAGTGCTTTTGGTGGGGAATCCATTATTTATAAGGGAGGGATCCTTTTCTTGTTTGGGTGGTGTCCCTATTTAAGTGGGGAATAATATCATGTGGGGTGATGATTTTATTTAAGTGGCGATGGATTTGATTTAAAGGTCGAGGGGCCATTTTATTTAGTGGGGAAACTTTTAAGTGGAAATGATTGTGGGTGAATCATGTTAGTGGATGGAATTTATGCCTTTATGTAGCAACCTACATAAGTGAAATATTTTGACCTAGTGGGTTCGCTTGTGTTTTCTTGAGTTGTGGGCACAAAAGATATTTTTTATTTTTGTTTTTATTAAAAAAATATTTTAATGTGTAGATATAAGGGAGTTAATTGATTTTTTTTGTCATATTTATTCCATTTCATTTGTCAAAGGTTTGAGGTCGAGGCCTAGTCTGGCAAGAGGCGAGACCCCCTCACAAGCAAACAAATTCATTTTCTCCCTCTTTGTTTTTGTTCTCTCATTAAAAATTTTGGATACATTTTTGGTTGTGAGTGGCATCCTATTTGCATGAGCTTTGGCCTGTATTACTCCTTCTTGGCTCACATTGTATCTCTTATGCCACTATTGCACTTGGCACTATCTTAGATGCATTTTTGATTGATTACAACATCCTTTGCATGTGTTTTATAGTTTTTCATGTTTGGTAGTTGATCCTTTCAGCTGTGTTTTTATATACATGATGGTTTCTTCACCATTTGCCACACTCTTCCATCATCCCACAACATGTTTTGTTCTAGTTTGTGCATTGGCACTTTGACACACTTGTAATTTATGTCACGTCTCCATAAAAGTCACTTTCTTAGAAACTTTCCTTATTCTATGGAGACACTTTTTTACTCCCTTGTTTTTGGAGCATCCCTTTTGATTTCTGATGGAATGTTTCGCAACTTAATAGTCTCCTTGTTTGGAGCTATTATGGTGAAGCCTAATATCTTATTTGTTTCTATTTGTTTTTTTTATATATGGGATATATTATAGTCACATTGATTTATAAAATGTTATAGGGGATTCGTTGATTCATCCTTGTCTATCTTCACATGTTTGTGTACTCTATTCTAGGCACCTTTTCATTTTTTTAGTTGTTTGTCTCTTCCATCACCACCATGGACCATCATCTTCGAGAGACCTTATATATATTTTTAACACCACTTTTTTGATAGTTTATAGTCTCCTACAACTTTAAGTATAACTATTCTAGTGAATCCCAGTGTCATCTTGTCTTCTCCAATAGTTTGATAGTCTCTTTCAGCGTAATATAGAGTTATTCTAGTGCATATAGTATTAGCTTGTTTGGTGTATGAGTAATGGATTCAGACCACTTGTGCAAACCTTTTTCATCCACTCTACCTATTTAAGATTATGGAGGGGTTTTCATATATATTTTTTGTCATCACTCCACCCAGTCAGTAGTATGGAAGGTGTGGTGTACATTCTACTTATTAGGTGTTGAAAATTCCTTGCATATGCAGTATTCTTTTAAAATTTCATCACCACTGATAGTATTCTTAATTGAATTTATTCTAGTGAATTCTAGTGTCATTTTTTCTTGTGATCAAGTAGTGGCTTTAGACCACTCATGCAGATTGATTTCTTTCATGACTTTCAAGTACTAGGAGTGCAGATTACTTCAACATCATCTTTGGGGGGCTTTCTAGCTCCCTCATATTTTCTCTCTTTTCAAGGGAGGTTTTTCCTATGGGTTTTCTCTATTTTCTCCACTTTATGAGAGTTATATCTATATATTGCACTTTCTAAAGTGATTTCTAGATTTTTTCTTTGTACATGGGTATATTATTCAAAAACATTATTTTTCGAATCCCATATGAGAATTTTAACTTAACTCCATGGCCTTCTTGGTGATTATTGTAGTGACACTAGCATGATGTTCCCACCAGTGAAACCAATGTGGTATCCCCACCATTCTTTGCGCTCACTTCTCACCATCTTGTTCGAGGGTGTTCAAGTAATGATTCTTCAAGTTTATCAATCTACCCAATATTTTAGAGTGTAGTATTCATGTTAAGTGATCTTTTTATTTAGCATAATTCCTAATTTAACTTGGTAGTTATAGTTACTCAACATCCGTTTACTTCATTAGGATGGATTGGCAACCATAGGAACACATAAATTTACAATGCATCCTTTATTGTACCCACCTATGGTACGCTTAAGTGGGGATGTTAGTGTATGATATTAATTTATTACTCTTTAGCTTACTTCGGTGTTATTTCCTATTGAGGAAGTTAGTCCCACATGCACGCTATGGTCTTGATTCTCCTAGCTTTGATGTGTAAACTGAAAACACAAGTGTAGTACATGTGAAAAACACTCTTTCACATTTAAGAGATCCTTCAATTTCTTGATTTTTTAATTTAATTTTGTATAAATAAATTAAAACCAGAATTAAATTGAAGATCAAAATTAAATAAAAATTAGATAAAATCATAAGAATTCACCAGCAAATTGATAATGAAGTTCGGCTTCAATAGCCTACGTCTCTAGGTCCGTTCGAAGTGACGACCATTTCCATTAATTTTATGCAACAAATGGCTTCCAAAATATATACAAGTCTTCAATTCACCTGCTTTGATCCCTACTTGTCTATAATAATATCTCCTAGACCAGAAAATAATGGCCCAAGGCCATACAAAGCAATAATAAGACTCTAACCTTCTTAATTTTCTTTACACAGTCGACTTTTTTCTCCTCTTCAAATGGAATTTTGTTCCTTAAATAACACTTGCACCTCCATAGCACAAGCGGTCAAAGGCTATTCCTTTTGCACCATAGGTGAACATTTCAAACCATCGGCCTCATCTTTTGGTGCTTTGGGAACCATCGGCCACCTCTTTTGGCACCTTGGCTCATCTTTATCCCACATTTGTTGGGGAATAACTAATTACATACTTAAAATAGGTTGGTTGGTTTCCTTTAAAATGTCGATGTCTACTTTGTAGGAGACTTAGGTGCTAATTTAGGATAGTGTTAGAGAAATAATCAGTTTGGACTTGGTCCTTGTTTGTGTGGTGACGATTTGGTGATGTGGTAGCTGATGCATGTTGGTTGGCAGCTTCTTATTACAAAGTGATAAATAATTATCCCACATTGGTGGGGTTTAAGCAACATTTGAAACTTAAATACAATTTATAAAACAATAATATATAAAAATTAGGAGGCCAAGGCACCCCTCCACAAGAGTGTGTCGACCCTCGCTAAGGACCCCCAATGATCAAATAGTGGGGCCCATGGATCCTCATCTGACCCCCTGTCGAAGACCGGAGGTTAGAAACAAACACCAAACCAAATTTATTTTGCACCAATTAATATTTCCACGTGTTAAATGTCTATTGGACTACTTGGCATATTTAAACAATGCCACATCACTTTCGACACCCATTATTTGCCCGTCACAAGATTTCTTCAACTAGCTATATCTCAAAAATCTGGACTCCATTTTTCATTCCAGAAGAAGTGCTAGAAAGCTCTCAATGAATTCTTTAATGTGAAAATGGTTCAACTAGAATTTGAAGACTTTTATAATGGAATGGTACATGGATCTACCTGGATCATTCCTTCCCACTGGGAACTTTTGGACCTCTGAAAGTTGAAATTAGTTGGTAATGAGGTGAGGGTATTTTTCCCTCACCTTTCTGACTTCCATCCATTTGGCATTGTTTGGGTGCATCCCTTTTAGACAAACATGAAGATATTCAACATTACCTCTTCACAAAGTCCAAATATTCCTGTCAAGAATACTATCTTCCTGCAATTCTGTTATATATTCAAGAGAAAAATCATCAATAGAAGGAATGGATACACTTTCATCATGATCAATTATCATTAAAGGCTCATACAATTTCAAAATTTCCACATTTACAACTGAATAAATCTACATGTAAGATGGTAAATCTAATCAGAAAGCATTTGTGCCAATTTTTTCCATTATCTGAAAAGGACCATACCATACTAGTTTCAACTTTTTACCTTCTCCCGTTAGTCTTTCTTTATTGATGTGAAGCCATACCATATCACCTACAACAAATTGGTGATCAATACAATGTTTGTCATGTCTGACTTTATACTTGGCTTGACTTTTCTCCAATTGAGTATGAATAGTCTGATGTATGAGTTATATTTATTCAATGAACTTCTTAGCTTGAATGGCTTTTTTTGGTTCACCAATAGCTGTATCCTGTCCATAGCAAACACTTAGAGGAGATTTAGGCAAGTATCCATAACAAACTTCAAATGGAGATTTCATAGTAGAAGAATGAAGTGCCTAGTTATATGCATGTTATATGTAACACAATTGTTTATCCCATAACTTTGGATGTTTATTGCTATAACCCCTAAGCAAATGTACCACAGTGCAGTTCACAACCTCTGTTTGCCCGTCGATTTGTGGATAAAATGCAGTGTTCTTTTTTAATTTAGTGTCCATTAGTCCCCATAAAGTTGACCGAAACTCCCCAATAAATTGAGAATCTCAATCAGAAATAATTGAAGTAGGCAAACCAAAATGAACCTGTACATGTTTAAAGAATAAGTGTGCAATGCCTTCACCAGTAATTTACTTAGTGCAAGGAATCAAAACACACATTTTGCTAAATCTATCCACAACCACATATATATAGTCATGTTTTATTTGTGTCATAGGCAAGCCCCCCACAAAATCCATGGAGATACTTTCCCAGGGGTGAGTAAGAATAGGTAGAGGAGTGTAAAGTCCCAATTTCCTGTTGCTAGGTTTACATGTGGCACAAAGAGTACATCCCTTAATATATTTAGCAACATTTTCCTGCATATGGGGCTAGTAACAATACATTTTCAAATGTTCAACCATTTTAGCAACTCCAAAATGACCAAAAATAAGAGAAGTATATGCTTCTCTAATCATGTGCTCCCTCTCATTTTGAGGAATACATAGTTTACCCAAATCATACAAAAGATCATTGTGTACATGATAGTATATTTCTTCTACTTGTCTACTACTCATCAAGTCTTTATAAACATCCTAAAAATCAAGATCATTAACATATTGTTCTTTATAACTTTCATGAGACAAAGAACCATGTTGTAAAAGAATAGATGCAAAAACCATAGGAGGCCTAGGTAGCATATCTGTAACCTTATTCTAAATACCTTTTTTATACTTGATCACAAAATGAAATTTTTGTAAGAAACCCATCCAACTAAAATGTCTAGACTATTGTAGTTTTGTTTGTGATTGAAGATACTGTAAGCACTGATGATTTGTATGTATTATTGTTTCATTTCCCATTAAGTAATGTTTCCATTTTTTAACACTTTGAACCAATGCATACAATTCCTTATCATAAGTTAGATATTTTATTATTGTACTTGTAAAGGTTTCAAAATGATAACAAACTAGTTTCTTACCTTGCAATAAAATAACTCCCATAGCATACTCACTTGCATCCATCTCGATCTCAAATGGTTGTTGTATATTAGGGAGTGCCTTGACCGGAGTAGTACTTATATTTTATTTCAAAGTGTCGAAGGATTTTTGATGTTTGCCTCCCCACTGAAATACATGTTTCACACTTGTCAAAGAATGCAAAGGTGATGTAATATATGAAAATTGAGCAATAAACATTCACCAGAATTGTACTACACCAAGAAAACTTCTAACTTCAGTTTTGTTAGTGGGTATAGGTGCCACTTTTGCAGGATCAATTTTCAATTCACCATGTCCTATAATGTAACCCAAGTATATCAAAGAGGTCTTGTCAAATTCACGTTTTGACATTTTTAGATAAATTTTTTCCCTTCGTAATGTATCCATGACTTTTTTAATGTGGATGACATGCTCTTCCCAAGACTTATTGAAAATCAATATATCATCTAAGAGAACTACAAGAAAATCATCAAGGAACTATCTAAAAACACCATTCATCAATCTCATGAATGTAGCCGGGGCATTACACAACACGAAAGGCATAACAAGCTATTCAAACAATCCCTATTTTGTTTTGAAGGCAGTTTTCCACACATCACCTTCATTAATTCTTACTTGATGATATCCACTTCTCAAATCTAGCTTCATGAAATAAATACCATGTTTTAATTCATCCAAAAAATCATCAATACGAGGAAGAGGGTGACGATTCTTAATAGTAATTTTGTTTAAGGCATGAAAACCAACACACATTCACCAAGTGCCATCTTTATTTGACATGAAAATAATTGGTGAACCATCAGGAGATGAATTTAGATGAATAACACCTCTATCCAATAGATCCATTGCCTATTTTTTGATTTCCTCATTTTCCACCACTGATAACCTATACATGCCAATGTTAGGGAGAGGAGAATCCTATAATAGCTGAATTTCATGTTGAACTCCCCTTTTAGGAGGCAAGCCCTTAGGATCCTTAAATACATCATCATAACTAGAAATTATTTCAACTAATTCATTCTTGTGTCTAGGATCACAATTTTCCAAAGCCCCAGAATATTCTTATTCCTTAGAATTGATAAACATGAGACAAAAAGTCTTGCTTGAAGTAACTAGTCTTTTCATTTTCCCTATTGTAACCAAGGAAAGACTTGTTCTAATGTGATGTGCTCTAACTATATATTTAATGCCATCTTTAACAAGCAAGTACTTATTCTCCTCTCTATAAAAGATTGTTTCTCTATCATAAAGATATGGGCTTCCCAAAATAGTCCCACATATGTCCAATGGCACAACATCCAACTCAACCTCATCTACGAACTTGGATGTGATGGAAAAACTCACTCTACAAGTTTGTGAGACTTGTAGCTTTGCATTGTCACACACCCAACCTAGTGGATAAGGCTTTATATGGGGATTGGTTTGTAAGACTAGCTTCTTAACAACCTCTTTAGAAATTAAATTTTCTTGTGAAACACTATCAAATAGAGTGTCAATATTAGTATGTTTTGAAACAACTCTAGTCTGGAATAATTAATTTCTTTTCTTATCAACATGCACAAAATTCTGTTTAGAAGAAGATGCATCATTTGCTGACTTAGTGCTAGAAATTGAAAGAGAAAAATCATTATGTAATCCCATAGTTGTGATCTTAGTTTCATCACCTGAATCTGAACCTAAGTCCTAAACCATAGCATTAGCCTTCTTTTCTTTCTTTTGAAACCTCTTAGGCCTTAACTCAAGGTATAGTTTCCAACACTTAGACTCATCATGATTTCTCTTGCAATGATTACAAAATGGTCTTCCTTCTTCTTTTTTAACAATAAAAGTGGATTTTTGTTTACCCTTTCTTGATGAACATTCCCCTTTGGATTGCTTAACATTAAATTGCTTACTTTTAACTTTAGAAAAAGATTCTTTTCATTGTTTTCCTCTACCCTCTGAATGAGTGGCTTGAACACATACTACATCTAAATTAGTGGGATTGAATATAAGAATCATATATCTTAAGTAACTATGTATCCCACATATATATTTTAGCAGTGTTTCTTGTGTGTATAGAGGAACATTCAAAAGTAAAGTTTTTTTCCTAAATTCTTGTGTATAATCTTGAAAATTTTGGCCTTTTCCTTATCTAAAACTTTTCCAATCCATCATGGCTTGTTGCATATAGCCTAAAGGATAATATTGTTTTTTGAGTTCTTCAATAATTGCCAAGTAAAAATCGAGTTACCTTTTTGAAGCTCGGCTTCCTTCAACTTACTCTCCCACTAGATGAGAGTTGTGCCTCCCATACGATGACTAGCTGAATGAATTTTTGACCCATCCCATGCAATCTTTTGGACTCTGCAATAAACTTCAATCTACTTTACCCAATTATCCAAATTTTTGGCATTAACTTCACCATTAAACATTGGTAATTCAAACTTAATATCCAATTTTAGTGATGGAAGAGATTACACAATTTTTTTTACCATCATCCGATGAAAAAGGTTTTTTGGTTTCTTTACTTTTTGATTGTTTTGAATCACCTTATTTTTCATTCTTAGATTTCTTTTGTTTATCATGGTATACTTCCTCAACCATGCTTCTCATATCCATGAAAGCTCGGCAGAAAGCTTGTTCGGATTCCATCTCTTCTTCGCCCATCCTTAAAGCACACCTTGAACCAATCTCTGGATTATACTCAACGAGTTTTCCTTCACCCTTTTGGGATTTAGAACTTGTCAACTTTCACTAGCAATCACTTTTAAATAACAACCACTCTGATTCCAAAAATTTGATCTGTAAACTGAAAACCCAAGTGTAGTACATCCGAAAAACACTCTTTCGTGTTTAAGAGATCCTTTAATTTCTCAAATTTTTCATTTAATTTGTTGTAAATAAATTAAAACTAGAATTAAAATGAAGATCAGAATTAAATAAAAATTAGATAAAATAATAAGAATTTACTTGCAAATTGATAATGGAGTTCAGCTTCAATAGCCTACGTCTCTGGGTCCGTTCAAAGTGAGGACCATTAACATTAATTTTTTGAAACAAATGGCTTAAAAAATCAATACAATTCTTTAATTCACCTTCTCTAATCTCTATTTGTCTATAATAATATCTCTCAAACCAAAAGATAATTGCCTGAGTCCATACAAAGAAAGAATCAGACTCTAACCTTCTTAATTTTCTTTACACAGTCAATTTTTTTCTCATCTTCAAATGGAATTTTATTCCTTAAATATAACTTGCACCTCCATAGCACAAGCAGTCAAAGGCTATTCCTTTTGCACCATAAGTGCATGGTTCAAATAGTCAGCCTCCTCTTTTGGTGCTTTAGGAACCGTCAGCATCCTCTTTTGGCACCTTGGCTCATCTTTATCCCACATTTGTTGGTGAATAACTGATTACATGCTTAAAATAGGTTGGTTGCATTCCTTTCAAATGATGATGCCTAATTTTTAGAAGAATTAGGTGATATTTTAGGCTACCATTAGAGAAATAGTCAGTTTGGACTTGGTCTTTATTTGTGTGGCGATGGTTTAATGATATGGTAGTTGATGCGTGTTGGTTGGTGGCTTCTTATTATAAAGTGATAAATAATTATCCCACATTGGTGGGGTTTGAGCAACATTTGAAACTTAAATACAATTTCCCAAGTAATAATATATGAAAATTAGTAGGCCAAGGCACCCCTCCACAAGAGTGTGTTGACCCTCACTGAGGGCCCCCAATGAGCAAATAGCGGTGCCCACGGATCCTCATATGATCGCCTCTCAAAGACCGGAGGTTAAAAAAAACCAAACCAAATTTTCTTACACCAATTCATATTTCCATGTGTCAAATGGCTATTTTAACACTTGGAATATTCAAATAGTGCCACGTCACTTTTGACACCTATTATTCCCCTGTCATAAGATTTCTTCAACTGGATATATCTCGAGCATTCGGACTCCATTTTTCATTCCAGAAGAAGTGCTAGAAATCTCTCAATGAACTCTTCAGTGTGCAAATGGTTTGACCAAAATTTGAAGACTTTTAAAATGGAATGGTACATGGATCTACTTGGATCATTCCTCCCCACTGTGAACTTTTGGATCTCTGAAAGTTGAAATTAGTTGGTAATGAGGTGAGGGTATTTTTCCCTCACCTTTTTGGCTTCCATCCATTTGGCCTTGTTTGGATGCATCCCTTTGAGACCAACATGAAGATATTAAACATTACCTCTTTGCAAAGTCCATATATTCTTGTCAAAATCATCAATAGAAGGAATCGATACACTTTCATCATGATCGATTATCATTAGAGGCTCATACAATTTTAGATTTTCCACATATACAACTGAATAAATTTGCATGTAAGATGGTAAATCTAATTGGAAAGCATTTCTGCCAATTTTTTTCATTATCTAAAAAGGACCATACTAGATTGGTTTTAACTTTTTACCTTCACTTGTCAATCTTTCCTTACTGATGTGAAGCCATACCATATCACCTACAACAAATTGGTGATCAATACGATGTTTGTCATGTCTAGCTTTATACTTAGCTTGACTTTTCTCCAATTGAGTATGAAGAGTATAATGTATGAGTTGTATTTGTACAATGAACTTCTTAGCTCGAATGGAGTCTTTTGGTTCACCAATAGCTATATCCTATCCATCCATTTGGCCTTGTTTGGGTGGATCCCTTTGAGACCAACACGAAGATATTCAACATTACCTCTTCACAAGGTCTAGATATTCTTGTCAAGAATAGTATCTTCCTGTAATTCTATTAGATATTTAGGAGAAAAATCATCAGTGAAAGGAATGGATACACTTTCATCATGATCAATTATCATTGGAGGCTCATACAATTTTAGATTTTCCACATTTACAACTAAATAAATATACATGTAAGATGGTAGATCTAACTGGAAAGCATTTCTGCCAATTTTTTCCAGTATCTAAAAAGGACAATACCCGATTGGTTTCAACTTTTTACCTTCACCTATCAGTCTTTCCTTACTAATGTGAAGCCATACTATATCACCTAAAACAAATTAGTGATCAATATGATGTTTGTCATGTCTAGCTTTATACTTGGCCTAACTTTTCTTCAATTGAGTATGAACAGTTTGATGTATGAGCTATATTTGTTGAATGAACTTCTTCCCTCGAATGGCTTCTTTTGGTTCACTAACATTTGTATCCTATCCATAGCAAACATCTAAAGGATATTTAGGCAAGTATCCATAACAAACATCAAATGGAGATTTCATATTAGAAGAATGAAGTTCCCAGTTATATGCATGATGTATGTAACACTATTGTTTATCCCATAACTTTGGATGTTTATTGCTATAACCCATAAGCAAGTGTACCATAGTGTGGTTCACAACCTCTATTTGCAAATCAGTTTATGGATGAAATGTAGTGATATTTTTTAATTTAGTGTCCATTAGTCCCCATAAAGTTGACCAAAACTCCACAATAAATTGAGAATCTTGATCAGAAATAATTGAAGTAGGCAAACCAAAATGAACCCATACATGTTTAAGGAATAAGTGTGCAGTGCCTTCACCAGTAATTGGCTGAGTGCAAGGAATCAAAATTAACATTTTGCTAAATCTATACATAACCACATATAAATAGTCATGTTTTCTTTGTGTCATAGGCAACCCCCTCCCCACCCAACAAAATCCATGGAGATAATTTCCTAGGGGTGAGTAGGAATAGGTAGAGGATTGTAAATTCCTAGTTTCCTATTGCTAGGTTTACTTATGGCACAAAGAGTACATCCCTTAATATATTTAGAAAAAATTTCCTGCATACGGGGCTAGTAATAATACATTTTCAAATGTGCAACCATTTTAGCAACTCCAAAATGACTAGAAATAAGAGAAGTATGTGCTTCTCTAATCATGTGCACCCTCTCATTTTAAGGAATACATAGTTTATCCAAATGATACAAAAGATCATTGTGTACATGATAGTCCAATTCTTCTACTTATTGACTACTCAACAAGTCTTTACAAGCATCCTGAAAATCAAGATCTTTAACATATTATTCTTTATAACTTTCATGAGACAAAGAACCATGTTGTAAAAGAATAGATGCAACAAACATAGGAGGCCTAGATAGCATATCTGTAACCTTATTCTGAATACCTTTTTTATACTTAATCACAAGATGAACTTGTTGTAAGAAACCCATCCAATGAAAATGTCTAGATTGTTGTAGTTTGGTTTGTGATTGAAGATACTGTAAGGGATAATGACTTTTATGTATTATTATTTCTTTGCCCATTAACTAATGTTTCCTTTTATTAACACTTTAAACCGATGCATACAATTCCTTATCATAAGTTGGATATTTTCTTACAACACTTGTAAAGGTTTCAGAATGATAACAAACTAGTTTCTTACCTTGCATTAAAATAGCTCCCATAGAATAATCACTTGCATCTATATCGATCTCAAATGGTTGTTGTGTATCAGGAAGTGTGAAGACCAGAGAAGTACTTATCTTTTCTTTCAAAGTGTTGAAGGCTTTTTGAGTTTGCCTCCCCACTGAAAGACCTGTTTCACACTTGTCAAAGAATGCAAAGGTGATGTAATATATGAAAATTGAGTAATAAACTTTCACCAAAACTATACTACACCAAGAAAACTTCTAACCTCAGTTGTGTTAGTGGGTATGGGCCAACTAACAATGACTACCACTTTTATAGGATCAATTTTTAATTCAACATGTCCTGCAATGTAACCCAATTAAATCAAAGAGGTCTTGCCAAATTCACATTTTGACATTTTTAGATAAAGTTTTTCCCTTCGTATTGCATCCATGACTTTCTTAATGTGGATCACATGCTCTTCCCAAGACTTGCAGAAGATCAATATATCATCTAAGTAAACTATAACAAAATCATCAAGGAACTGTCTAAAAGCATCATTCATCAATCTCATGAATGTATTCAGGGCATTACACAACCTGAAAGGCATAACAAGCCATTCAAACAATTCCTATTTTTTTTTAAGGCAATTTTCCACACATCACCTTTATTAATTCTTACTTGATGATATCCACTTCTCAAATCTAGCTTAGTGAAATAAATAGCATGTTTTAATTGATCCAGCAAATCATCAATACAAGGAAGAGGGTGACGATTCTTAATAGTAATTTTGTTTAATGAATGAAAAATCAATACACATTCACTAAGGGCCATCTTTCTTTGGCACCAAAATAATTGGCGAACCAATAAGAGATGAACTTGGACGAATAACACCTCTATCTAATAGATCCATTACCTATTTTTTGATTTCCTCATTTTCCACCACTGATAACCTATACATGCCAATGTTAGGGAGAGGAGAATCCTACAATAGCTAATTTTCATGTTGAACTCCCCTTTTAGGGGGTAAGCCCTTAGGATCCTGAAATACATCATCATAAGTAGAAATGATTTCAACTAGTTCATTCTTGTGTCTAGAATCACAATTTTCCAAATCATAAAAATATTATTTTTCCTTAGACTTAATCAACATGAGACAAAATGTCTTGCTTGAATTATCTAGTCTTTTCATTTGCCCTACTGTAACCAAGGAAATATCTATTCTAATGTGATGCGCCCTTACTATATATTCAATGCCATCATTAACAAGTAAGTACTTATTCTCCTCTCTATAAAAGATTGATTTTCTATCATAAAGATATGGGCTTCCCAAAACAATCCCACTTATGTCCAATGCAACAACATCCAACTCAACCTCATCTGTGAACATGGGTGTGATGTCAAACCTCAGTCTACAAGTTTGTGAGACTTGTAGCTTTGCATTGTCACACACCCAACCTAGTGGATACGGCTTTAGATGGGAATTGGTTTGTAAGCCTAGCTTCTTAACAACCTCTTTAGAAATTAAATTTGCTTGTGAACCACTATCAAATAGAGTGTCAATCCTAGTATGTTTTGAAATAACTCTAATGTGGAACAATTCATTTCTTTTCTTATCAACATGCACAAAATTTTGTTTAGAAGAAGATGCATCATTTGATGACTTAGTGCTAGAAACTAAAAGATAAAAATCATTATGTAATCCCATAGTTGTGATCTTAGTTTCATCACCTAAATTTGAACCTATGTCCTGAACCTTAGCATTAGCCTTCTTCTCTTTCTTTTGAAACCTCTTAGGCCTTATATCAGTAATTTCCAACACTTAGACAATCATCATGATTTTTCTTGCAATGATTACAAAATGATTTTCTTTCTTCTTTCTTAACATTAAAAGTGAATTTTTGTTTACCCTTTCCTGATGAACTTTCCCCTTTGGATTGCTTAACATTAGATTGCTTACGTTTAACTTTAGGAAAAGATTCTTTTGATTGTTTTCATCTAGCCTCTAAATGAGTGGATTGAACACATACTGCATCATAAGAATCATATGTCTTAATTAACTATGTAGCCCACCTATATATTTTAGCAGTGTTTCTTGTGTGTATAGAGGAACATTTAGAAGTAAAGCTTTTTTCCTAAATTCTTGTGTATAATATTGAACATTTTGGCCTTTTCCTTATGTGAAACTTTGCCAATCCATCATGGCTTGTTACATATAGCCTAAAGAATAAAATTGCTTTCTGAGTTCTTCAATAAATTCATTCCAAGTAGAAATCAAGTTACCTTTTTGAAGCTTGGCTTCCTTCAACATACTCTCCCACCAGATGAGAGTTGTGCCTCCCATATGAAGAGTAGCCAAATGAATTTTTGACTCATCCCCTACAATCTTTTTGATCATGTAATAAACTTCAATCTAATTGACCTAATTATCCAACTTTTTAGCATTAAATTCACCATTAAACATTGGTAATTCAAACTTAATATCCAATTTTAGTGAAGGGAGAGATTCCATAATTTTTTTATTGTCATTCGATGAAAAAGGTATTTTGGTTTCTTTACTTTTCAATTCTTGTGAATCATCTTCTTTTTTATTCTCAAATTTCCTTTGTTTATCATGTTATAGTTCCTCAACCATGCTTCTCATATACATGAAAGCTCAGTGGAAACCTTTTTCGGATTCCATCTCTTCTTCGACCATCCTTGAAGCATGCCTTGAACCAATCTTTGGATTATAAATAATGAGTTTTCCTTCACCTTTTTGGGATTTAGACCTTGTCAACATACACTAGCAATCACTATTAAATAACAACCACTTTGATACCAGAAATATGATCTGTAAACTGAAAACACAAGTGTAGTACATCCGAAAAACACTCTTTCACATTTAAGAGATCTTTCAATTTCTCAATTTTTTCATTTAGTTTTGTATAAAGAAATTAAAACTAGAATTAAAATGAAGATTATAATTAAATAAAAATTAGAGAAAATCATAAAAATTCACTAGCAAATTGATAACAGAGTTCGACTTCAATAGCCTATGTCTCTGGGTCCATTCGAAGTGAGGACCATTTACATTAATTTTGTGCAACAAATTGCTTCCAAAATCAATACAGGTCTTCAATTCACCTTCTCCGATCTCTATTTGTCTGTAATAATATCTCTCAAAGTAGAAAATAATGACCCAAGGCCATACAGAGCAAGAATAAGACTCTAACCTTCTTAATTTTCTTTACACAGTCAGCTTTTTTCTCCTCTTCAAATGGAATTTCATTCCTTAAAGAACACTTGCACCTCTGTAGCACAAGTGGCCTAAGGCTATTCCTTTTGCACCATAGGTGCATGGTTCAAACTGTCGGCCTCCTCTTTTGGCACTTTGGGAACCGTCGACCTCCTCTTTTGGCAACTTGGGTCATCTTTATCCCACATTTGTTGGTGAATAATTGATTACATGCTTAGAATAGCTTGGTCGGCTTCCTTTCAAATGCCGATGTCTACTTTGTAGGAGACTTAGGTGCTAGCTTAGGCCACTGTTAGAGAAATAGTCAATTTGGACTTGGTCCTTGTTTGTGTGGTGACAGTTTGATGATGTGGCAGTTGATGCGTGTTGGTTGGTGGCTTCTTATTACAAAGTGATAAATAATTATCCCACATTAGTGGGGTTTGAGCAACATTTTAAACTTATATACAATTTATCAAACAATATTATATGAAAATTAGGATGCCAAGGCACCCCTCCACAAGAGTGTGATGACCCTCATTGAGGGCCCCTAGCAAGCAAATAACAGGGCCCACGGATCCTCCTATGACTGCCTGTTGAAGAATGGAGGTTAAAAAAACACCAAACAAATTTTTTTTGCACCAATTCATATTACCACGTGTCAAATGGCTATTGGACCACTTGGCATATCTAAATAGTTCCACATCATTTTTGACACCCATTATTCATGTGTCATAAGATTTATTTATCTAGCTATATCTCGATCATCCAGACTCCACTTTTCACTCCAGAAGAAGCACTAGAAAGCTCTCGACAAACTCTTCAATGTGAAAATGTTTTGACCAAAATTTGAAGACTTTTAAAATGGAATGGTACATGGATCTACTTGAATGATTCCTCCCCATTGGGAATGTTTGGACCTCTGAAAGTTGAAATTCGTTGGTAATGAGGTGAGGGTATTTTTTCCTCACCTTTTTGACTTCCATCCATTTGGCCTTAATTGGATGCATCCCTTTGAGACCAACATGAAGATATTCAACATTACCTCTTTGTAAATTCAGTATATTCCAGTCAAGAATAGTATCTTTCTACAATTATATTAGATATTCAAGAGAAAAATCATCAACAGAAGGAATGGATACACTTTCATCATGATCACTTATCATTGGAGGCTCATACAATTTTAGATTTTCCACATTTACAATTGAATAAATTTGCATGTAGGATGGTAAATCTAATTGGAAAGCATTTGTGCCAATTTTTTTTGTTATCTAAAAAGGACCATACTAGATTGGTTTCAACTTTTTACCTTCAGCTATTAGTCTTTCCTTACTGATGTGAAGCCACACCATATCACCTACAAAAAATTGGTGATCAATAAGATGTTTGTCATGTCTAGCATTATACTTGGCTTGACTTTTCTCCAATTGAGTATGAACAATCTAATGTATGAGCTATATTTGTACAATGAACTTCTTAGCTCGAATGGCTTCTTTTGGTTCACCAACAGCTGTATCCTATCCATGAAAAACATCTAGAGGAGATTTAGGCAAGTATCCATAACAAACTTCAAATGAAGATTTCATAGTAGAAGAATGAAGTGCCCAGTTATATGCATGATGTATGTAACACAATTATTTATCCCATAACTTTGGATGTTTATTTTTATAACCCCTAAGCAAATCTACCACAGTGTGGTTCACAACCTCACTTTACATGTCAGTTTATGGATGAAATGCAGTGCTCTTTTTTAATTTAGTGTCCATTAGTCCACACAAAGTTGACCAAAACTCCCCAATAAATTGAGAATCTCGATCCAAAATAATTGAGGTAGGAAAACCAAAATGAACCCATACATGTTTAAAGAACAATTGTGTAGTGCCTTCACCAGTAATTTGCTTAGTGCAAGGAAACAAAACACACATTTTGTGAAATCTGTCCACAACCACATATAAATAGTCATGTTTTCTTTATGTTGTAAGCAACACCCCTGCCCACAAAATCCATGGAGATACTTTCCCAAGGGTGAGTACGAATAGGTAGAGGAGTGTAAAGTCCTAGTTTCCTATTGTTAGGTTTACTTGTGGCACAAAGAGTACATCCCTTAATATATTTAGCAATATTTCCCTCCGTACGGGGCCGGTAACAATACATTTTCAAATGTGCAACGATTTTAACAACTCCAAAATGACAAAAAATAAGAGAAGTATGTGCTTCTCTAATCATGTGCACCCTCTCATTTTGAGGAATACATAGTTTACCCAAATGATAAAAAAGATCATTGTGTACATGATAGTCCAATTCTTCTACTTGTCTACTACTCATCAAGTCTTTATAAACATCCTGAAAATCAAGATCATTAACATATTATTATTTATAACTTTCATGAGACAAAGAACCATGTTGTAATAGAATAGATGCAACAACCACAGGAGGCCTAGATAGCATATCTCCAACCTTATTCTAAATACCTCTTTTATACTTGATCACAGGATGAAATTATTGCAAGAAACCCATCCAACAAAAATGTCTAGACTATTGTAGTTTGGTTTGTGATTGAAGATACTATAAGGGCTGATGATTTGTATGTATTATTGGTTCTTTTCCCTTTAAGTAATGTTTCCATTTTTTAACACTTTTAACCAATGCATACAATTCCTTATCATAAGTTGGATATTTTGTTACTGCACTTGTAAAGGTTTCAGAATGATAACAAACTAGTTTCTTACCTTGTATAAAAATAGCTCCCATAGCATACTCACTTGCTTCTATCTCGATCTCAAATGGTTGTTGTGTATCGGGAAGTGCCAAGACTAGAGTAGTACTTATCTTTTCTTTCAAAGTGTTCAAGGCTTTTTGAGTTTGCCTCCCCACTGAAAGACCTATTTCACACTTGTCAAAGAATGCAAAGGTGATGTAATATATGAAAATTGAGTAATAAACTTTCACCAAAACTATACTACACCAAGAAAACTTCTAACCTTAGTTGCGTTAGTGGGTATGGGCCAACTAACAATGACTACCACTTTTGTAGGATCAATTTTCAATTCACCATGTCCTACAATGTAACCCAATAATATCAAAGAGGTCTTGACAAATTCACATTTTGACATTTTTAGATAAAGTTTTTCCCTTCATATTGCATCCAAGACTTTCTTAATGTGGATCACATGCTCTTCCCAAGACTTGCAAAAAATCAATATATCATCTAAGTAAACCATAACAAAATCATCAAGGAACTATCTAAAACCATCATTCATCAATCTCATGACTGTAACTGGGGCATTACACAACCCAAAAGGCATAACAAGCAATTCAAACAATCCCTATTTTATTTTGAAGGTGGTTTTCCACACATCACCTTCATTAATTCTTACTTGACGATATCCACTTCTCAAATCTATCTCAGTGAAATAAATAGCATGTTTTAATTGATCCAACAAATCATTAATATGAGGAAGAGGGTAAGGATTCTTAATAGTAATTTTGTTTAAGGCAATAGAATCAACACACATTCATCAAGTGCCATCTTTATTTAGCACCAAAATAATTGGTGAACCAATAGGAGATGAACTTGGGTGAATAACACCTCTATCCAATAGATCCATTACCTATTTTTTGATTTCCTCATTTTCCACCACTGATAACCTACTCATTTTCCACCACTGATAACCTATACATGCAATGTTAGGGAGAGGAGGATATTGCAATAGATGAATTTCATGTTGAACTTCCCTTTTTGGGGGCAAGCCCTTAGGATCCAGAAATACATCATCATAAGTAGAAATGATTTCAACTAATTCATTCTTGTGTTTAGGATCACAATTTTCCAAACCCTGAGAATATTCTTTTTCCTTAGACTTAATCAACATGAGACAAAAAGTCTTGCTTGAATTAACTAGTCTTTTCATTTGCCCTGCTGTAACCAAGGAAAGACTTGTTCTAGTGTGATGTGCTCTAATTATATATTTAATGTCATCCTTAACACGCAAGTACTTATTCTCCTCTTTATAAATGATTGATTTTCTATCATAAAGATATGGGCTTCCCAAAACAATCCCACGTATGTCTGATGGGACAACATCCAACTCAACCTCATCTACGAACTTGGATTTGATGGCAAACCTCAGTCTACAAGTTTGTGAGACTTGTAGTTTCAAATTGTCACACACCCAACCTAGTGGATAAGGCTTTAGATGGGGATTGGTTTGTAAGCCTAGCTTCTTAACAACCTCTTCAGAAATTAAATTTGCTTGTGAACCACTATCAGATAGAGTGTCAATCTTAGTACGTTTTGAAACAACTCTAATGTGGAACAATTCATTTCTTTTCTTATCAACATGCATAACATTATATTTAGAAGAAGATGCATCATTTGATGACTTAGTGCTAGAAACTGAAAGAGAAAAATCATTATGTAATTCCATACCTGTGATCTTAGTTTCATCACCTGAATCTGAACCTAAGTCCTAAACCATAGCATTAACCTTCTTTTATTTCTTTTGAAACCTCTTAGGCCTTAACTTAGGGTGTAGTTTCCAACACTTAGACTCATCATGATTTTTCTTGCAATGATTACAGAATGGTTTTCCTTCTTCTTTTTTAATAGTAAAAGTGGATTTCTATTTACCCGTTCTTGATGAACTTTCCCCTTTGGATTGCTTAACATTAGATTGCTTACTTTTAACTTTAGGGAAAGATTCTTTTGATTGTATTAGTCTAGCCTCTACATGAGTGGCTTGAACACATATTGCATCTAAATTAGTTGGATTGAACATAAGAATCATATGTCTTAAGAAACTATGTATCCCATCTATATATTTTAGCAGTGTTTCTTGTGTGTATAGAGGAACATTCAAAAGCAAAGCTTCTTTCCTAAATTCTTGTGTGTAATCTTGAACATTTTTGCTTTTTCCTTGTTTGAAGCTTTGCCAATCCATCATGGCTTGTTGCATATATCCTAAAGGATAAAATTGTTTTCTGGGTTCTTTAATGAATTCATTCCATGTAGAAATCATGTTACCTTTTTGAAGGTCAGCTTCCTTTAACATACTCTCCCACCAGATGAAAGTTGTGCCTCCCATACAAAGAGTACCCAAATGAATTTTTTACTCATCCCCTGCAATATTTTTAACCCTACAATAAACTTCAATTTGCTTGACCTAGTTATCCAACTTTTTGGCATTAACTTCACCATTAAACATTGGTAATTCAAATTTAATATCCAATTTTAGTGAAAGGAGAAATTCCACAATTTTTTAACCGTCATCCGATGAAGAAGGTTTTTTAGTTTCTTTACCTTTCAATTCTTGTGAATCACCTTATTTTTCATTCTTGGATTTCATTTGTTTATCACAGTATATTTCCTCAACGATACTTCTCATATCCATGAAAGCTCGGTGGAAAGCTTGTTCGGATTCCATCTCTTCTTTAGCCATCCTTGAAGCATGCCTTGAAGCAATCTATGGATTATACTCAATGAGTTTTCCTTTACCCTTTTGGAATTTAGACCTTGTCAACATACACTAGAAATCACTATTAAATAACGACCGTTCTGATACCAAAATTTTGATCTGTAAACTAAAAACATAAGTGTAGTATATTTGAAAAACACTCTTTCACATTTAAGATCCTTTAATTTCTCAAATTTTTCATTTAATTTTGTATAAAGAAATTAAACCCAAAATTAAAATGAAGATTATAATTAAATAAAAATTAGATAAAATTATAAGAATTCACCAGCAAATTGATAACAGAGTTCGGCTTCAATAGCCTATGTCTCTAGGTCCATTTGAAGTCAGGACCATTTCCATTAATTTTTTGTAACAAATGGCTTCCAAAATCAATACAAGTATTGAGTTCACCTTCTCTAATGTTTGCTTGTCTATAATAATATCTCTCAAACTAAAAAATAATGGCCCAAGGCCATACAAAGCAAGAATAAGACTCTAACATTATTAATTTTCTTTACATAGTCAGCTTTTTTCTCCTCTTCAAATGGAATTTGGTTCCTTAAATAGCACTTGCACCTCCGTAGCACAAGCAGTCAAAGGTTATTCCTTTTGCACCATAGGTGCACAGTTCAAAATGTTGACCTCCTCTTTTGTCACTTTGGGAACCATCGTCCTCCTCTTTTGGCACCTTGGCTCATCTTTATCCCACATTTGTTGGGGAATAACTGATTACATGCTTAAAATAGGTTGGTCAGCTTCCTTTCAAATGCCAATGTCTAATTTATAGGAGACTTAGGCCACTATTAGAGAAGTAGTTGGTTTGGACTTGGTCCTTGTTTGTGTGGTGATGGTTTGATGACATGGCAGTTGATGCATGTTGGTTGGTGGCTTCTTATTACAAAGCGATAAATAATTATCCCACATTGGTGGGGTTTGAGAAACATTTGAAACTTAAATACAATTTCTCAAACAATAATATATGAAAATTAGGAGGCTAAGACACCCCTCCACAAGAGTGTGTCAACCCTCACTGAGGGCCCTTAGCGAGTAAATAGTGGGGCCCATGGATCCTCATATGACTGGTTTTCAAAGATCGGAGGTTAAAAACAAACACCAAACCAATTTTTTTGCACCAATTCATATTTCCATGTGTCAAATGGCTATTGGACCACTTGGCATAATTAAATAGTGCCATGTCACTTTTGACACCCATTATTTGCTTGTCACAAGATTTCTTCAACTAGCTATATCTCGAGCATCTGGACTCCATTTTTCATTCTGAAAGAAGTGATAGAAAGCTCTCGATGAATTATTCAATGTGAAAATGGTTTTACCAAAATTTTAAGACTTTTAAAATGGAATTGTACATGGATCTAGAAGGATCAATCTTCCACTTATATATGTACATATTCACCTAGTCATTCACATAGAAATGCAAAGTGAACTTTCCATTATATAATCTATTTGAGTTATAGATAGTTCATTATTTTTGTGTATATAGCGAAGCTTTCATGGATGTAGCAATGGTTTATTGGAGAGATCTTAGCCGAAGAGTTTTGATATCTTTTTTATAATTCCAAGTATCTAATATTTGTGTTATTCCAACCCAAGAAACATTACATGTTGAATGTCAAATATCCAAAATGAAGGATGTTTTAGCCCTATAAGAATCTACCAATCTTCCAAGCATTGCAAAAATTAGAGTGATTTACAGAGTAACTATAGTGATTAGCATGAAATCAAAGAGAATGTTTTTGTCACTATCACTAATTTTGAAATTATGAGTTACACAGATGGTTGTGTCAAGGCAAATATCTTAAAGGATCCTACTTATAAATTAGAAAATAATTGTATTCATGCTCAAGGTATTAAAAAAAAATTCATATTCTAGGTTTATTTTTTCATGCTATGTCATTTCAAATTTTTTGTCATCATGGTAAGCACTCTTATAATGTTAATTCATAATACGTTAATGAGATCACAGATCTATTTTACTTGTACCATAATTCCAACCATGATGAAAGAATAAAGATATATCATTTGGCTCAAAATACATTTTGCATAAGGGTATGGAATCCAGGTGACATTTTGAGATCTATAAAGAATAGAATTTCTAATTTCAATGTCATTATTGTTGATAATTTCATTTACCCATACAAATGGATAAGGAAAAAATTAGAATTGACCGTAGAGAACCATAAGGCAAATATTATGAATGAAAATGAAATTTAGTTGTGAAGCACAAGAGAAAAATATCTCAGCTACAAGCCACTGATCAGTAGTTGCAAGAATAAAACATTCAATATTTACAAGGTAATCAAATTCATACCAATACCATCATTTTTGGATTTAGATTTTATGGTTGGATAGATATTTCAATTTCCCAAACAATAATAATATTTTCAAATGAGTGTATCATAATATGGAACATGGTGATTGGTAATAAGCTGGTAAATGTTTGTCTCCTATAAAATTTCCATGGTATGTTAGATAAGGCAATAGGAATTTTATTTTATTATATAGGTTTTTATTTAGTTGATAATATACCATTCAACACTAGCATGATATTCTCCAAATATAATGAGTTATATTTGTAATATTGATTGTGTTTTCATTATCATGATCCAAAAGTGGTATTTAAAGATCAAGAATATATGTCACAAATTTGCCTATGTATCCTAATATGGAGTTTTGGAGATATTTCTATATATGAACCAACTAAACATCATGTTGAAATTCATATTTTTTAGAATAAGTGTATGGTGATGTTTAGACATTATGTTGGCATATGGGACTTAGAAAAAATTGTGAATGATGAAGTGAATAGAATCTTTGAATCTACTGTAGCATTATTCATCATTGGAAATTGGTTAGAAATAGAGTTCATGAGGATTCATATAAGATATAGTGTATTCTTATGAAAGAGCAATCCATAGATTGTCCCTTGGAGATGAGTTCCACATTTGAATATGAGATCATAGGTGTTGAAAAAGTAGAGATAGTTCCCATAAAACACTTGATTAGGAAAGGTGATTAGCCAAATAGATGTAAATTTGATAATCAAGATGATATGAACCAGTAAGTCATGGTTGGATGGGTCTCAAACTACATTCAAGATTACCACTCGTGGAGGAATGGGGAATGTGCAGTTGTTATAATCTATTTTTTAGCCATGACCATTCTAATTTTTATTAAGGGAATGCAACACTTTAGTCATGATTTGGTCATCATGGAAGGAACTCATGAAATTCAAAGTAATCATGGTAATCCCAATGAATTTTTAGTTGTTACAATATGTTTTCCAACCACCACCATTCTTAGTTTTACTAAAGGAATCTAACACTTGGGTTATAATTTTGGCATGCATTGGTCATATTTATTTGATGAAAGGAAACTCAAAGATGACGAGTTTTTGGTCACATCGTAGAGGAGTTTCATGTTCACTACCCTTGTTGAAGTATTTTTAGTCATAGTGTGGTTGTTTTCAACCTCTATTTTACTATCATTTATGTATTTTAAGAAGGATTTTTAATATGGCATATGTTGTACCATTCTTTTATCTATTGATAATGACAATTACAACCTCTTTTACACTTTTATGATATCCATGAAAGGGCTTTCAATCATGTGGTGGAATAATTTCCAACCTACTATCAATGTTGAGGCATGTATAACTAGTGCAAATTAGTTTCCAACCATTACAAGTTTGATTATGAGGAAGAAAATGAAATGCTACATTCATGTTTGGGGTAGTGTGAATGGGTCTTTGAAATTCCATCATATGAATGGAAGATATGAGGAAAATTCAAGCAATGGAAAAATGTTAGGCAACATGCGTATGAGGTATGATGAGGTAGTTAAAGGAGTGATGTTGGAAGATTTTGATTTCCCTAATGTGTGTATTCTTTGTGCAGGTCTAGAAATGGAGGAGATACTTCTCCAATAATTAGAAGCACATGGTGATCAATATGGAAATAATGATGAGATGATATCATCATATGACATTGGAATCATATTAAGGATAGCTATGGGCCTAATTTCAAGCACTTGTGCTACTATCATCAGTATTATCAACCACCATATCATTTCATGGGCACTCACATAAGTGATTTTATAGGGGTTTCAAGCCATGGGAAAGAGTATTTTCTAGTTAATGATAACTAATAGAGATCTAGTATTCCTTGTATTGTTACCTATTGATTCTGCATCGATCACAATATAGAATTTTGCATGGGTTTATCATATTTATAGTTTTTAAAACATTTCTATACTGATAGTCTTAATATTTTTAGTCATAAATAGTTTTACATTTGTGCAATTTGATAGGGTTTCCTTGCATGGTAATGTTAGTGGAGGGGTCCTATTATGTAATACAATCATTCCAACCATCCTAGTGTTTATTTAGATGGAATTCTAAGATGCTTGTGGTTATTCTACCTTATTTCTAGCATACATGTAAGTTATGTTGTGCCATGAAATGGAGGGATTAAACCACAATAACATTATGGGACCCATTAGAGCTCAAGGATATAGTCATGTAGCAATTGTTTTGGATCATTCATCATATGAGAATTGAATATGGGTACAACAAAAACATAGTGTTGAGCCCTTGGGGCAACCTTTGGCCTTAAGGGAATGTATGGAAGATATTCTCATATCGTGGATAGAAGACTTCATCAAGGGGAAGCATATAGATGTGGATAATAGATATATTATACCCCATGATGATTGTCAATAGCATTTATACCACTTGATAAATATGGAGAAACAAGAACAAAGTGGGGAGATAATATGGTAGCTTTCAATCTTGTGGGAGTTTGTGGGTACCTTTAGTCATCAACAAATTCCAGAAGATCATCATATGGATGAATCGCATTAATTATCCATTTAAGAAATTAGATATTGTCACACTACATTTTTTGGTAAGATTTATCCCACTTGATAGGTACATGATCCAAGCTCTATGGACTTTATAGCATGATATATCACTTTGGCATAGTGATACTTGAGCATATGAGGTTATAATTGCTTGAGGGTATGTAATTTTTAGAAGGGAAAACTATAATGTCCCTTTTATTATATTAAAATAATCAATAATATTATTTGAATAGGGCCCAGTCCTTTCTATTATTTTGGGCAACTTAATAATATTATTAGTAAAATAAAACGTATTATTAAATAATTTAAAGTACATTTAATAATATGACTAAGTTAACAAAAAATAATTTCAGAAACTTATGTTTATTATTAAAATAAATTAAGTTTGGAGTTTATGTGGGAAAAGATATAAAATAAGGTGGAGAGGTATTTTTTTTCATCTATCTATCATCTATCATTTTTTCATTTCATGTTAAGCATATTTGCTCACACAATCAGGTCTTGCGGATGGAAACCGTCATTGGATTCAAGTATTAAAGGATGTAAAACCTCAATAATCATTTGGTGATCTTATTTAGAGCTCATGTTTGGAAAGAGATCAGTTGGAAAGCCCTAATAAGTTGGAAAATTAGTTGGACAACTTTGGAATGTGATAAATTAGTATTTTTAGCCTTTGTGGGAGTTTTAGGAGGTTGGGTGCATTAGTAGGGAAGTATTTGAGGGTGAAATGGGTAAGGTTTAGCTAGAACACACAAAATACATGAATTTTGGCATCATGTTTCCCCATATCAACTTTAAAAACCTTCACTAGATTGGCTGCCACTGTGCAAACCACAAACATCACCACCAACTGTTAACCAACATGCATCACTAATGACCATGGGTTTAACTATGACCACAAACCATCAGGGAAAACATCACTACCAAGGGTAAACATCACCACATAACAAAATTACATGAATCTTGACATCACACCATCCAAAGTGTCAAATACCCACCCATGTAGCATGAACACCTACGTGGTATGGAGACTGGTATGGCAGTCAATGACCAAAAGGGTGGGATTTCCCTCTAAACCACATTTATTTTTTGCCTAATTTATAGTAGTGACCCATTATAACCCATTTCCTTTTTTTCCTATTTTTTATTATCCATACCAAGAAATTACATATTTGGAATATGTTTTTTTGAATCCACGACCCCACACTATGACACAACCATAGTATACGACTCCATAGTGTAACAGTAACATAGAGGTCTATATGTAAATTACAAATATTCTGAATAAATATAAGTTCCTTTTATATGATTTTGGATTTTATTTCATATTATTTAACATCTCATATTAGGATTTGATTATTTATTGTCATTGTTATGTGTTTGAAAGTGACTATTAGTGTTTACAAACATAGAAATATGTGTATGTGCAGTCTTGTCTAAGAGAGTTTTATCTAATTATATATGCATGAGGACCATTAAATTATTGAATTTATGATACAATTTATTTTATATATTATTCAAAAGAATATGAGTCTTTAGTTTTTCATAAATCTAGTATTATCACAAATCATTTGCTCTTGGACTGTAAGTAGCCATAGTTGTGATAGTTATGATAACAAGTAGTGTTTTGTCTCTTTGGGTTTATACAAGGTATAACCATGACTTGGAGAGGTAACACATGTATGTCTGATGTATTTTCAACCCACAATAATTCTATGAAATGCTACAATATTCAAATGGATCCCTTTGTTAACCCTTGGGTCTAAGAAACTATCACAATCCATGTTAGTCATATTAAAGTTTGTTGTTTAGGGTATTTGATTGTATAAGAAGCCTTGATTATTATTGGCAAAGGTGAAGTTAGGATAATAGGTCATGATTCAAATTTAATGAATTCATAATAATTCCTAGGATGTAAAATAACTAATTTAGTTATCACTTGGCTAGGGAAGTTTGTAGAAACTTTAGGGTAAGGGTTTTAGCCTTTGAAATCTTGTAAATTTGAATTGAATTGTGTAAAATGTTTCAAAGTATGTATAATTATAGTATTATGTGAATGACATGTTTTTAAGGTGATATAAACATTTAAGGAGGTCTGTAAGGTAATTTCTAGTCAAAAACTCAATCAAAACCTACTAAAAGGCCTAGAAACCCTATTTGGGAGCTCAAGAACAAGTATAAATGAAAGAGGAGATCAAAGCAGAAGTATGCAAGCTTGAGATATTTTGTAGGCCTAATTATATCTAGACCTAGTAGCCCAATCATAAATAAAATTATATATTTGACAAGAGATAGATTTTTGAGCCTAAAATTGGGTTGATTTTTGTTGAATGTGTGGTAAGGGAGATAGATTATTAAGGTCGATGGTCAGAAGAACCTTGGTGTGAAGAAAGAGCCTTGAGAGCATGTATTAGGCCTTGTATCTCAATATGAGGGTAAGTGAACTTGTAAGAAGAATATAAATTATAATCAATTAGGAAACATGTTGAATCTTAAAGAATAATCTCATTAGTCTTGAGAAAACTAATATAATAAGATTTGTAGATATCTAGTAATAGACCTATAGAGAAGAGACCTAGTGAGACCTAATTAAAGGCCTAGAAGAGGTATATACAAGTTAATATTGGATATAGAGAGAGTGATAGAGAGTAGTCACAAGAGACCATAATAGGCTTAAGTGATTAAGATAGATCCTGGGTAATCAAGTAGTAGTCTACTTGAATCATATGTAGACAATTTTGTGTGCGACTATCATTGTATCTATGATTTTTATTATGGTATATACTATTCAAAATTCTAAGAAATATCTAAATGGGTTTTTCCATGTTATTTTAATGGTTTTATTTTTAAATTAATGAATGTAAGAGTAATAAGGATAGATTGTTTCACAAGAGATATAAGGGTTTCAAACTTGAATCTTATACAAGTAAAATCAATATTTCAACTCAACTATGATACTAACTTGATATAAGGTTTGGATAGATAGTATTGACAGATTTCAGGGTTTTTTTTTAAAAATATATTTGTGTTTCATGATTCTCTTATATGTTTTAAACACAATATGAGCTAGATATATAATTGAGTTTCATGAAAAAGGTGTTTTAATTTGCAGGCATTCTAGATGTGTATTTTTTCCTAATGTTTGGCCTCAAATTTAAATATTAAACTTATTACTTTTTATTATTATCTTTCACACTCTATAAATAATTATTTTGATATGTATAATGATGTTTTAAAATGGATGTGTCTATTTTTTAACACACTGTATAGGTTTTTATTCACATAATTTTTTGTTACAAGATAAGAGAAAAGGCCAATTCTAACTGTAGGTTTTGAAATGTTGGGGTTTTGTTCACCTAATTTGAGTTTTATGGAATTTCAATGTTTTAATCCAATTCAAACCCAATTTAATGTTAGTTAAGGATATTCACCTATTTTAATGTTTGATTCAATTTTAGATTGTGATTATAAGGCTACTAAAGCCATCAATGCTCAAGTTGCTTGTTTTTATTTTCAAATCTTGTATAGTATCATTTCAAATAATCTCTTGTAAAATTCAAAACCAATTTTGACAAAGTTATATTTTCAAAGAGTATGATGATTTGTAATATTGAGGATTTATTTTATACAAAGGAGTATGAGAGTCTTTAGAAATATCTAAAGATAGTTTTGAATATATGATATTTTAAGTTTGTAGTATACATTTTGAATACATGTGTTGACTAAAAATACTTTACAAATCAATTTTTTTGTGTTTTATTATTTTAAAAAAAGGTTTGATTTTCAGGAGAAAGCTTGATATGAGATACATTTACAATTTTAGAGCTTTTTCCTCTTTGAGATATCAAACATTACTCATAATGGATCATTAATCTGATTTTTTTTCATTTACTTGGATTTATACGCCTTATAGTAGTTTATTTCATTTCAAACTATAATTATTATTGTTCAAATGGACATTCTATTATTACAAAGATATCCTTTCCATAATTTAACATCTCACATATCCATCAAATAATTAAACAAGTCCTACAATCAAAAGTAAAATGTTGGGATTTATTTTTACCATGCTCCTAAATTATCCTAAGATAATTACACTACCAAAAAAATCAACCTTACATAAATTTTTCTATCACTTAAACCTTATGCTAAAGGACTCACTTAATGTGTGGATACATCACCAAGTCTCATTAATTTAGTGATTGAGAAAACATTATAAATTCATCCACTAACAAAAATTTAAATGTTTAACATGTATTAAATAAACATTGATCTAAACTATCACATAAAAAAGCATGGCATGCATGTATCACTACACAATAATGCATTAGATTTTAAATTTATCATACCCATTTATAATAAGGTGTTTTCTACACCCAAATTCATATGTTATAATAGTATATTAGACCTTAAATAATGATAGTTCTACATACTATTTTAAAAACTAATGCTAAAAATTCTACCAAGGATTTACACCCTTTTTAATGACAAGGCTAGTTTATATATAAAAATACCCTCGTTCCTCTTATTGCAAGACCATAAACCCAAAAATTAGTTATAAAACAACCTGACCAAATATGTTTACTTAAATCATTATTTAAATATATTTCATATAATTGAAGTAACAACCCATATATTATTTAACAAAGTATATTTAAAATATTACACTATGGTGTAATATTAATTCTAACAAGGCATGATAATTGATCTCATGGTCCATAAAACTAGTTTTTGAGTAATGTGAGTTAATGTTTAGACGATTATGGTTTGGAAGTGGTAACCAAAAACTTTCCATTATGTGGAACAATAATCCCCCTTAGTTCTATAGATTAGAGCCCAGCTTTTATAAGTCGGATGATCGACATTCATCAATTTTTAATGATTTGATTACTTTTATTATGTAAGAAAATTGGTCCCTTATGGTTTTTAGTTTCTTGCAGGCTGCAATAATTATAACTCTATATTTTAGTCATCCTCTTAGTTCCCTATATTTTGGCTGGTTATGAAACCTCTATAGTGCATTAGAAATGGTAAAAAAGAAGCTCCTAGAGCACAACCATATTTAAATTCAGTTCTAAATTGGATAATGCATCTATTTAATCATCCACCTCCACCATGGATGGCATCACAAAAAAACATAGTAGAATGTTTGTTTAATCAGTATTCAATATTTTTAGTCTGAATGTTTCACCTGACTAGAGAAGGAGACAAATGGAGGTCATAGATATTCTACTAAACTATGAGTTATTTACTCACTTTGAGTTTATTGATAAGATTTTAGAACCTAGACCTATAGTACAAACATGGATATAGAGTTATTTTAAAAGGATTGATTATGAAGCATTCATTCTAAATATATTCCATAAAGAGTACTTGATTGTGATCAGAATGAATTTGATATAATGGCCTGGTCTACCAATGATTTAGTCAAGATATTTGAAACTATCTAGATATAAATCCATAAATGGACCTTGACAACTGGGTTGGTCAGGGAAACTACATTGGCTATGTTTACAAAAAATAAATAGATTCTGATGATGGCCCCTTAGACCCATCATCTCCTAGGCACTATAATGCTTGGTCTAGTGAATAAATTCACTTTACATCATGTCACCAAATAACTTTGTAAAAATGTTGATAATGATGGAAGAAAGCAAATGCCTACTCGCCGACAAAACTTTTCTTTAGTCACATTATTCCACCTTTATAATTTATTCAATGCATAATTTTACACTTTTAGTCACATTGTATAGATATGCCTATAATATTGGTGCCATGATCCATGTTTATATATAACTTAGCCAACAGATGCTTAAGAAACTTTTTTTTGGAGTTTGGAATGCAATCTATGAATATGAAAATAAAGGGGAAAGATTTTTCTTAAAATTTCTATTTCTCTTAGTTATAATTTTTTCTTATATGCCTATTATATGCATCATAACTTTTTCACCTATTTTTGCTTGCTAATTATGTCACTAATTAAATCTAATTTTGCCACCTATAGCCTTACTAACCCCCTCCTAGTCAATTATCTAATCCCCCACCTTATATATCTTATACCTTCTTAACATCCATATATCCCACCTATTTTTAATCTCTTTATTATCCCACCTAGTTACATATTTTTTGTCTAATTAATATTTCTGTGCCCACATGCAAAATTAAAATTCCAAAAATCCTACTTGTTATTAGGCTTTCCTACTAGTCATATTGTGATATATTGTTGATATCTACTATATTTTTCAAGTGATTTCATTACAAAAATCAAGTGATTGTATACATGGGGAAAAAAATTAGGTTATATTGAGTCTCAAATGACATAAGATTGTTTTAATTATTTTTATGTGGATAGATATTCCCTAATTGAGTGCTCCTATAGCCAATAAAGCTATTGGTTGAACAAGGTACTCAATTAAGGTACATTAATCTAAAATAACATTAGGTTGTCAAACTTGTGTTTCACGGTCTTAATGTATAAAATGTCTCATGCAACCAATAAAGTGATTGGTTGAATGGGTCATCCAATTATCGTATATCAATTTTAAAATGATGAGGAGGAGGGCATTACATATGAGGCATATTTCCACAACCTAGGAAAGATAACATCCCTAATGAGTTCCTAATAATCATCAATTATATGTAAACTTTATAAAGATAAAAGTGACTCATCTCATGGGCCTACTTGAATTTAGGGGACAAAAAATATGTTTGAGTAAGTATGGTAGTGGTGATCTGTGGGGAAATATTTAAAAAAACTTGGTGGCCTCTTTTGGTACACTATAAGTCTCATACCTCAATATAGGTTATGTCTTAACTTTATTAATTGGCCTAAGAATTATTAAGCCTTTCTGAAATCTATGGGATTTGTAACAATAACACATTATTTTGTCATGCTAACATGTATGTAGTTAGTGTGTGTTGGTGAAATTCATCTATGAATGTGCCCATTTTGTTGTACACACTACCCTAAGGCATGATTTGTAATGAACACATGTCATAAAAAAATTTGTGACACATACTAACATTTATTTTCACATGATGTCCATAAATGTCAGCATGCCCTCACCTCAAATTCAATACATCAAATGATTAGTTTATGTACAAGATGATCAAATATTCAGACATCCTTCATTGAGTATGATGTATAATGTTAAAATAATGTGGATTTAGATATTTATTCCACACAAAATTCTAGCGTACATTACCATTAATGGTGAATGTGATAGGCTCCTTATCCCTATAATCTTGGTCAAGATTAAGTATTGGAGAGATTACAATGTGCAATTTTGTGCATTATTTGGTGAAATTTTTAATTGAAAGTTCTATTTTATGATACCCTACATTTTATCATAGGAATGGGTTGCCTACATAAGTGAGAGTGAAAAGGAAATGTACCACTAGACAAATGGGATAAATTTTTTTCACATGAGTTTCATACAAGAAAGCATGCCCTCACATCAGAGCTATGTCGCATCTTCTTTCATTCACATGAGGTTCACTATGCACACATTTTTATATTTTATATTACCCTACCATATCCTCCCCATATAGATAAGACATAGTTATCATTTACATATAGATATATAAGTCCCTGATCTAAGTTCCAAGGTGGTTGAGATTCTAAGGAAGAGGGCATTACATATGACGTATATTTATACAACCTAAGAAGTTTAACATACCTAATGAGTTCCCTATCATCATTAATTATATGTAAATTGTATAAATATAAAAGTGACTCATGTCATGGGCCCCCTTAAATTTAGGGGCCAAAAACTATGTTTGAGTAGGTGGGAAGTATGGTACTAGTGGTCTATGGGGGAAACATTTTTAATAAAATGGAAGCTTCTTTTTAGTACACTAAAACTCAAATATCTTAATATGTGTGATTACATAACCTTATTAATTATCCTAAAGATGCTTAACACTTTTTATAATATATGGACTTTGTAGCAACAACACATTTTGGTGCCTTGTTAACATGCATGTAGCTAGTGTCGATGAAATAGATCTATGAATGTG
>JARHVA010002333.1:472500-540000 GCA_037957365.1 Torreya grandis
TTCTACTCCTATGGGTGAGATGTGGTATCATATTACTCTTCCTTCCATAATTGGCATATAACATTCTTATGACTTAGATATGGTTATCTTGGAAACATTTAATGACTTTATCCAGATTATAGATGGATACATCATATGTGTCTCCATAAAAAATGAATTCATCCATTTAGACTTTGACATAATCATGGGACAAGTCAAAAAAGATGATCAAAACAACCTTTTGAAACATATCACGTGAGTATCGTATAATATGAATGGAAGTAAAAAGTATGCATAGGTACCCCAAGGACATGTGAGTGTAGTTTTATCTTGGTCCTCATGAGCTATTCTAATCATATTATAGCCACTAAATCCATCAAGAAAAGAGAAGCATTTATTTCCTGCCAACACGTCAAGCACTTGATGAATAAAAGAGAGAGGAAAGTCGTATATCCTTGTGGTTGTGTTTATTTCTCTATAGTATATAATAATACACCATTTGGATTGTTTTTTAGGAATAAATACAATGGGATAAACCAATTTACTATCTGATATTGGATGGATAAATCTAGCATCTAAGAGTTTGTGTAGTTTTGTCTTAACTATGTCTTTGATAGTAGGATTCATTCTTCTTTGTAGTTGGTGGATGGGTTTACATTCCTCCTTGATATATATATGGTGAGTGGATAGATAAGAATGGATGCCTCTCATAAATTAGTCCTAAGTGAAATCATTTTTATGCTTTTGATGTATGGACACAATCTAAGTTTCTTGTTTAGAATTCAACTTGTTATTAGTGTTTAGAGAGTATCCAAGTAGGATTTATATTTGTTTGGACAAGGACATTATGGATTCTAGGATTCCCACCAATGGGATAAAGTTGTAATGGTTTGGTATTATCTGATTAAAAATGTCTCCCCCACTAATGGAGATTTATTCTATTGGAATCACTTTGGATAGGGGGCATTGTAACATGTCTTCAAGTGGACTAATCTGATATGTGTTTTGAAATAATTTTAATATTATTGTGTCATCCTATTGGTATTTAATGTGTGGCATACATTTTATTTTTAATTAATTTTATAATGAGACTTACTCATTGTCCGCATCTCTACCCATCTAGATTTTTCATCACTTGAGAGTTGGGATGGTGGATAGAGAACTAGTTTCTTGGTAGTGTTACTATTATAAATCAACATGTTCCATAATTTAAAGTTAATGAATACATAAGTTTTTTCAATCCATTATCTTCTAAGAATGAGTGGGTATCCTTTTAGGTTGGCTTTTGGCTACAATATGATAAGATATTATTGATATTCCTATGAATCTATTGTAATGACCAAGTCTTTTATAACTCTATATACACCCTAATTTAGTCAAGAAACCATAGGTAGTATGTTTTCTATTTATATTTCACATGAATGTCTTAGTGATGAATATATTCCTTATTTTCATGGTCATTTTGGGTCTTTTGATATTTCTTATGTCTTATTTTCCATATTTGTTTCACCCCTAATGGTCCTAAGTCATCTCCTCCTAGTCACAGGGAACCCTAGCCTGTCATGCCTAGTCTTAACTTTGCTTTTAGGCCTCATGACACTACAAACCTTATCTAGATAGTAGTGCATAGTAGTTTCATGTGGTGATAGTGTCTAATTATGGTGGTGGTATCCAGTGGTCATTTTATCCTATAGTTTGGATCATAACCCTTCCTTGATCCTTCTCTTATGTTATTTGTCTCTCTTTTATGTCTTGTCAGACATTGAACAAGGTCTTAAATTTAAATCAAATTTAATTCTATATAAAGATATTCATAAGAATTTCAAATCTATTACTTATTATCTTGGTGTATAATTACATAAAATTAGTCAATATTACATCTCTATACACTGCATATTACTCAGTTATCGCATCTAGACTTGCATGCATGATTAAATAAGGGCCTAAGTAAAATACATTATAGCATACTATGTGTAATGATTATGCATGCTACCTAAGGGATAACTAAATGCAATACAAAACCCTTAGCATTGGGGTTAATGTACATAATGGCCAGGATAATAGGGGCTCTATTCTATGTGATCATAATATCCCACAACCTAATTTTTCCCTTTATTTTGCATTTGATCTAGTTATTCTTTCATATGTGTAGGTATTCATTAGGGTTTTAAAATATATTTAGGATAAACATTGACATGGGTGAGCTTTTAGAAGTCATAGAATCACCTATAGGTGTCTCAAACTCTTCCATAGTTTTGTTGAAAGTTTTAAACAACTCCACCAATAAGGACACTAGAACCCACCAAAATTGGACAATAGTGTAACATAGAGTTATTTTCCTCATAAGGGTGCTATTAACTAAATTTTAATTTTAACTACAGTAATAAAATGAAAGATGACTGACTGATTTACATGCCTATTTCAGCTCCCTGAGTCATAGAAATGCCTATTTTTCTCTAGATAAGTACACTTTCTTTAAATCTATGATATTTTATGAAAGACTTGTCAAATATATTATTTCTTGTATTTATTTCAATTTATTTATATACTCATACCTTTAAAAACCTAGGATTTACATGCACTAAGTCCTAAATAGTTAAAACATTTAATGAACCTGACTTACTTCAAATATTACCTAAAACCCTAGTTTAGCCTAGGGTTTACCTTCATTTTTTGTGTACTAATTAGGGTTACAAACTTTTATTTTTTATTGGTTTTTTGGCACAACTTATCTTATTCAAATCAATCATATATTAGGGTTTCATTAATTTAATATAACTCAATTTTTTGTTAAGTAACCCTCATCAAAACCTAGATCCACATACTAAGTCCCTATACATCTAAATACTATCAATTAGGGTTTCAAGTACAATCATGATTTCTTCTACATATTGGGTTGAATATTTCCCATAGTTTCACACATACCTTTTTAAAACTAAGTTATACCTATTATGTGTTTTTTACTCATTATTTACATTATCTTCTTTGACAAACTTAAATTGAATCCAAGAAACCTCTTACCCCTCACCAAGTTGATGAATTTCTATTTTTTTCTCATAATTATGATAATGAATGGACAAATTTTAAATATTTTAAATTAGCATATGGTAATGATTTCAATTATAATGATGATGATGATGATGACTATTGTTGTAACGATGGATATGAGGATTACTATGAGAATGACAATGAAAGTGTTGATGATGATATACTAGATGCATCTTCTTATCTTTCCTCTCCCTCTTCTCCTAAACCTCAAAATAAAATTAATAATATAATGCCAAAAGAACCTATTGTTTGTGGTGCTTTTTTCTAATGTTATCCTATATTTTCAACTACTTTTACTGCCTCTTTATTCAAATTAAATCAATGTAAATACAATACATGAAATAAAATTTTCCATGATTCAATCAAAATAGAAAATATTAATGCATATTCTTTACCCTTCTTAGACAAATTTGAAAAAACATGTACAAATGATATTACACCTTTTATCAATGCACAAACTAAAGTAGATGAAATAATTTTATCACCTTATTTTACATTCCAAGCTTAATGCAATAATTCTTTGCAAAATATTGATAATGCACATGTCTATAAATCTTGTCCTACATGTGATAATATTCCAAATGAAAATATGACTTCTACTTCTTCTACCCTGTACTTCAAG
Source organism: Torreya grandis (assembly GCA_037957365.1). NCBI lineage: Eukaryota > Viridiplantae > Streptophyta > Pinopsida > Cupressales > Taxaceae > Torreya > Torreya grandis. The sequence goes on from JARHVA010002333.1 coordinate 476,150, forward strand.
ATTGAAAGTCATATTCATACATGCAGTCCACACATAGCTAGTGAAGACATGCATTGCATTACACCCACACATGATGACACATTTCATAGTAGTAAAAAGTTAAAATATTATCTTACTCTCTCTCTCTCTCTCTCTCTCTCTCTCTCTCTCTCTCTCTCTCTCTCTCTCTCTCTCTCTCTCTCTCTCTCTCTCAGTAAGCATGTGAATGACACTTATTCTACTCTTACTTCTACAAGTGAATTAAACTTTGATTTAATATGAACCTTGGAATAATGATGATTACTATGATTTTGGTGAAGAAGGAATTAACCTTCTAGTTCTCCCCTTATTTCACTTATTTATCATGTTAATAATAACTAACACACACACACACACACACACACACACACACACACACACACACACACACACACACACACACACACACACACACACAAATTTTTATGTTCATAGTTTACATAGCTTACATTCACATGATAATAAAATATTTTCTAGTCCATTAGCATGTGATACTTCTTTGCAAACTAAGAAAATAAGATATACTAGTGTATCTCCCTCAATGTTCCTTACTAAGGTATAACTAGTTTCTCAACCTAACCTACATGAGGGTGATAGGACACTTTCCTCTCACCACATACAAGATATCACCCATCCAAAGGTTATAGAGAGCAAACCAATCCTCCCTAAAAAAAGGTCACCAATGCAGTGTACTAATGGCTAAGTTAAATAATAAAATTCAAGAGTTAAATGAACCCCTTAATGATGATAATATACCTTCATAAGAGGTAATATCCTTGAGTATGCCATGGGTGGTTTACAAAAACTAGTAACCATCTCACATTGGAAAGTAAAACATACCACTCTTGGGTTAATTCTAATGTCATCCATGGTAATCCTATTCTACACAAAATCTTCACTACAAAGTTGTCACTCAACTTTCAGATACTAGTGTTAGAAAAATATGATGGGCATATAGACCCATACTTTCACCTTTAGGCTTATGTAAAATCCATGGCACATGTCACCAACAAATTGTCTCTACTACAATTATTTCCAAATCCCCTAGAAGTTGAAGCACTAAATCGGTTTCATCATACACTCCCTACTGGGTCACTACATACATATGATGAGTTAGAAGTAATCTTTCTCAGGTACTACATACAAAAAAAGAGACCTCAAGTAACATATGATAGGTTTCCTTAACAACAACAATGTGAGATAGAACCAATAATTGAGTACATTCTAAGATTCATGTCATGTATACATCAGTCAAGTTACTAGCTAAAAAATTTAAGAGGTATAATACATCTTTACTAGAGGCCTCATTTTTCCTCTTAAGGAGAAATTATTATATCAAACGTCCAAATCATTATGGCATCTATGTAACATAACTATAACATTATATATAGATTTGGGACTAGTTGCTACACATTTTGAGGCAGATTTAGATGTAGGTTTCCTAGAGCCATAGTCATATAACATGGTACAAGAACCTACTCCACATTTGATTAAGAAACAAGTTAAACAAAAATACACAATAAAGATAATCAACAAGGAAAAAGATCCACTTCATAGAGCACCTCCTATAGTGAGTAGACAATAGGACACAAACAAAAGGTTATATAGCTTTTAGATAGAGAGAGGCCTCATGATATCTTGCTCACATTATTAGATAAGGAGATGATCACACTTCGTCCTACTCATAACCATCCATCACACTATCTACATAGGATATAAAATAAACTATGTTATAATTTTCATAAGATAAATGTACATTCAAACAACTATTATGCACTCTGAGATTATATTGACTAGTATGTCGACAAAGGCATTATAGAATTCACATAGGGGGTAATGAGATCTTAGTCTCCACAATCTCCTAGATTACACTCCTCTACAATCAAGTTATCTTAGGACACTCCCTTAAAGGATACATTAGTTACTAATCATATGAGCCATGTGGTTTCTAAAAAACCTATTTATTTAGTAGAGATGGCATCTAGTTCATAAAGTTTACTCATCGATTAAGATATTTGGCAATAATCACATAGATCATAGCATAGTCTCAATTCACCCACTGATTAAGATATTTGGAAAAAACCATAGAGATCATAGCATAGTTTTAATTTTACCATCGATCCAAATATTTTCTAAAGATCATAGAGCTCATGGCATAGTTTTAGTATGATAGCCAATCAAGCTCTTTGCTACAAAGTGTACACACCTAGCTACTAGCAGTGTACCACATGTAGTATCAATTCTAGAATATACTTCTACATCAACATAGAATGATAAGTATGGTCACTTATTCACCATGCCATCCATGTTCAGATAGTGTATACCGCATTTACATGATCCATACATAGATATCCTATGAGACTCCTATAACACCCATACTAACAACTAACATTCTTTATCCACTACACATGTCTACTTAAACAATTATAAATAGATAAATAATTCATTACCATTATTTAGACACATATTATCTTCCCATATCACCATTTAACATAATGAAAATAATTAAACACATGTAAAAATTCATAATGTAACAAATCAAGATAAAAATATATATAGTGACCATATAACAATAAACATCCATATATATTTATAACTTAGATCATAGTTTCAATACAATATTATAAATCACTTAATAATCCAAACTTTGTCACCAGGATAGCCTCCTCACTCTCACTCTCTGATACATCCATACTAGAATTGGATACCCCATTATCCCTTTGTGACCTCGATCAAGGCCTGTGTCTACTCTCTATCTCTTGTAACACACCTAACTTGACTAGAACCTATGTACGCTATCAATGTAGACATATATATTAACCTGCTATTTGGCTACCTACCCCACATAGAGCATTGAGTGTGTGCATAATTTATCTTTGTAACTCTACACATTATTTATCACTATCAGTAGTCACTCACCTATATGTCTTAGTATCTATGGCTTCTCGATCAAATAAATGATCACAGACATGGAAAACATGTATGGCCCTCTCCACTAATCCATCATCCATAACATCATCATGGATATGTTGTGATAGTACTCAAAGTTTAAACTCAATGGTAGTCTCCCAATACTCATCATCACCTAAACCTACACATACCAACATAATACATTAGATACCTACCCAGGTAAGTATGTAACTAACTAAAAAGACTATACAAACATATAAAGGCATTACAAGAGCCACATAAAGTCAAAATTACTAGAATTAATGATTGTAACATCAAGGAATTACCTTTGACCTATCTAAATGAAAATTGAAGGAGGAGAATTAGAACCCTCTCATTAAAAGATACCAAAGAAAACTAGATGGCTAGAAAGGTGCTCTTCTATCCTAGGCTGAAAAAGTTATCTTACTTAACTATGTTCTACAGTGTCTCCCCATTAATATTATGCCCATTTTTTATATGCCCAAGAAAATTCATAATGAAATTGACATAATCCAAAAGTTATTCCTATGGTAGGGGGTAGAAGACAAGTTCAAATTCTATCTAGTAGACTGGAAGAAGGTTTGTCTTTTGAAATCATTTGGAGGATTGGGCATCATAAACAAATCATTGATCACCAAATTATGTTGGCATTTTATTAAGGATATTAATCAATGGACCAATATTTTATGTGCTAAATATCTTCATAACAGCCCTCTGTTGACTTTCCTACATGATGAAGAATTCATCAAAGGATCTACTATATGGAACTTTTTCTCCAAGAATAGAAACAATATTCTAAAAGGTCATGCATAGAAATTACGTAATGGTTTGAATAGTAGGATCTAGAAAGACACTTAGATTCTGAAACACCCACTAGAGTCAATTAGACATTAGCACCAAATCAGCCAACATTTTTCATCTTTTGTAGGTGAGAGAGTGGTGGATTACTTCTAGGGAGGTATCGACAAAAAGATCTAGAAATACCTTAGGATAGACAATATGGATGCCAACACAGCCAACATTGTCTCAGACCTAAACTTCATTCTCTAAGGCATACATATTTCCAATTTGTAAAAAAATGATTAGTTAGTTTGGGAAGACTCTCTTGATGGTAGCTATTACGTCAACTCAGGGTATATATTAATTCAACCCAACATCATGGTAGTTAACCTAGTGGCTAAATTTTGGAATAAACTCTTGATTCCATAGATAAACATTTTCTTGTGTTGAGTGCTCAAAATAAGGTCCTCACCATGGATAATATTTATAAAAGAGGACTCACCCTAGCTAATAGATGTGTTCTTTGTGAAGAAGAGGAAGCAAAAATCTACCACATATTATTTGAATGTGCCTTCTCTTTCAAAATTTGGGGCTTGATATATAAGAGATTCCAAGTCAGTTGGGCTCACCCTTTTTCTCTCTTAGATGCTTGGATGGCCTGGAAGGGCCCTTTTTCACACCAAGAATTCATAGCCCTTTGGCAGATTGCTTTCCTTCACATTATTTGGGTATTATGCAAGGAACACAACAAGATATTTAGGGACATGAAAAACTCATCTGATAGAGTTGCCAATACCATCTTTTCCCTCCTTATTGAGAACTTAAAGAATATTATTTGGGGTAAAAATCAACCTTTCTCTCCTTTTGAAGAAGCCATTGCTAAGGAATGGCTTATCTTCATAGATAACATACCTTAGGTGAATCCTAAAATTATACCTCGATAGAATGTTATATGGATTATTCCCCCTCCTGGTTAGATCAAAATCAGCTTTGATGGCATGTCCAAAGGCAATCTTAGAGTTTTTGGAGGTGAAGGAGTGTTTTGAGACAATCAAGTAGCATTTTTGGATGCTTATGAAGTTTGGGTGTGCAATCTAACCATTTATCAAAACCTTTAGAAGCTTTATGGGGTGTCCAAATGGCCTTATATTTATGCTATCAATGTATTCTAGTTGAGGGGGATTCTCTATAAATCATAAACTACATCAACATAAATAATGAGGTCAGCTGGACCATAACTCATATTATTGAGGAGATTCATCTTTTGGCCAAGAACTTCAAAAGTATCACTTTCTAGCTCACCTACTGTGAAGGCAATATGCTTGTTGATGCATTTGGCAATAGAGGGGTTGAGGTTCGATAGTTAAAAGTATGGGATGCTATCGAAATACTACCTAATAGGATTAATGAGATGTCTTATAAGTACAAAACCAACTATAATCATGATGGGATGAAATGCACTCATTAGGTTTAAAATGCATCATGGCATTCATAATGATTGGAAGGTAAGGGATGGCTAGGGTAGTAATTTTAGTAATCATAATTATAGGTATGAAAACACTAACTATTATTTGGAAGCCTTGAGATAATTTGGCAGATACTCACAAGGTATATTATTATAGTGAAATAATAACAATTTGAATGTGAAGGGGTTTGAGGGTTTGCATTTCAAAAAGGGGGGGGGTGATTTGAATAGGCTTGAGCCATTGTCAATGGATAACATCTTAAATAAACTAGAGGTTTTAGAGATCTTCCACACTAATGGCATAAATAATTTCATCGACTATATCTATGGCATTGAAAAACATCTGTCCTATCAATTTGCCAAAAATTAGAGGAACAGAGTGGTTTTGATTAGGAACATCTTAGTGTAAATGTATAAGGAGCTCATTAAGAGAGTCACTAGGCTCAAATTTTAAGAGCAGAAATACAACAAGAACACCAAGGATTTTGAGAATGAAAAAAAGAAATTCCTTATGGGTAATGAATGCCTCACATCTTTTCAAGGGGCTTTCAAGAGGGAAGACCTTCCTACTCCATTCCATGAGGTCATTGAGTACTTAATCAGGTATGTGACTCTGGATGCGTACTATAAGGGTATTCATTACCATCATTCTCCATTCTTGAATTACCTTCACCACAAAATTCCCATTATCATTCTATCCTTTTTCTTGCATTTATTTGAACACTCAATCTTGGAGGTTAATCAGGGGAATAAAATAAAGGCATCGCTTCATCAAGCAATCTTTTTCCTCATTTATAATTTCTTTCAAGATCTTCATCACAAACCCTAGGGTATGGTTGAAGAGAAATATCCTCAATGGGATCCTTTATTCATGTGGTCCTCTAGAACTCAAGGTCAGGTGGAGGATCATATCCCTCAATAGCCTCCTTTGATCAGGTATTCTATTATAATTCTTTGTAGAAGTATTAAGCCTATACCCAATAAGTAATATGAGGTATCTCCCTCTATGGGGCATGTGGAACATTAGTTTGAGCATCCTATTTAGTATGATAACATTTCTATGGTTGAACTTGAGGATCTTGATGACAACCATGCAAATCCAACATAAATTAACTCCATCAATGCCATATCTTCTCTTCAGAAAGAAAAAGATTTGAATTGAGGGTCTGGTAGGAGAGCTGGGTAGGAAAGGAATGATGACAAAGGTGTGGAGCCTCCTTCCAAAACTCATAATAATTTGGATCCCAAAAACCATGGTAGACTATGTCAAGAGCCAAAGAAAGCTAGAATAATTGGAAAATGAGGTCAATCTTCACAAAGCCTTTCTCAGATGATTCATGAAAGACCATACCCACTTGAAGCAAGAAATTGGAAAAATAATTTAAAAGGATGGGATCTATTACACCAAGGAAAAGGAGGTGTAATTATTCTTCATGATTGAATCAAGTTTATAATCTGGAAAAGGAGAATAAAGACCTCAAAGACAAGCTTTCTATCCTGGTCAACTTTATCAAAGTCACTATCAATAATGCCATGAATAGCATGAAAGGACTATCCATGTGCTTGAACAATAAAGAAGAGACTATTAAAGGAATCAGACCCAACAAAAATCTCAAAGGGATATCCAGTGGTAGTGGTGAGGTCAACATCAACAAAGTCATTGATGAAAACCTCAAGAGCATGATCAGAGAATGGATCAAGGCTTATGAAAATTGGAAAATAGTCAAAAATTGATTACTTCAGGTGTTGTTTTGGTATTAGTGTGTGTTGTTATTTTGTTGTGTTTTTATTGTATTTCTATTTATTTATTCTTTTTAGATTCTTTTATTCCTTGGGAGATTGGGTTAATCTAGGCCTATGGACATCCACATGATTGTTAACATTGTATGGGTTGGATCCCCTTAACACCTAATTTTACCCTCGATAAAAACATACAAAGGAAACCTAACATAAACAACCCTAAGTGGCTCCACATCCAACACATCCTCAGTGATGATCCCACCTCTTAGGAATGGAGGTGCCCATTTATTTTCTCTCCACCATGCTACATAAACATTAGTCACTCCTACATCATCCATATCTAGTATATCCATCACTAGATCCCACTTTGTCAATAGAATCAAAGGTAACTCCTCAACCACATTAATATTACTACTGACACATCTTAAGTAACACCAAACTCCTACATGACTCATTCACACTGAAACCTTTCAAATAAATTAACTGAGTGGTCATGCAACTAGCATCTCACTTGCACCCATCTCAACTTAACTTCATCCTCAAGCCATCCCTCATAGCCCATATAGGGCTTCCAGATAATGTCTCCAATTGTCAACTTTTCAAGCACCTATCAACATTGCATCATGTTCCTCTTGTGCAAATGAATTATACCAATCCACCTTTCTACAAATGTCTATGTATGACCCTAGTCATCCCATCAAGGCAACACTGATATACTCATTTGTATATGCTCATAAGACCAATAATGCAATAGTGTGGAAGACCTAATACCTCCTACACACATCTCCTGAGTGAAGTGAGACAAATCCTGATAAAAGTGGGCTAGCATAGTGTAACCACATGATTACATGATGTCATACTCCCCTATATCATGTATTATCCTATGCATCATATATGAGATAGATACCCCAATCTCATCCATGGTAATAAATGAATCCAACATAATCACTAAGAACTTCCTCAACCATATAACATTTTATGTGACAATTAGTGACAATAATATATCACTATGGATCCCTTCTCGATGAGTCCCCATGGATGGACATCATTGAAAAATACCTGACATCCTACTCTATAGCTCGAACACCTGTATCCTCTTGTAGTGCTTCTCTCTAACCCATAATATGTAACCTCATAATCTTATAGACATCCTCTAGGGTGATAGTTATCTCCTCAATAGGTAGCTAAAATGTACTAGTATTTGCATCCCACCTCTCACATAATGTTGTCATCACATGTTTGTCTTGAAGCATTAGATCTAATGATGCCATGTAACCTATATTGGATCTATCTACATTAGCCATCTTTGTATTTATCAAGGGAAATCTCTAGAATGTATCTATCATCTGACCACTCTAAAACTCTCTCATGCATACATTCACTTATAAAATAAAACCAAATATTTTAGATAGATATATAACAACAGTCATCAAACACTATTCACCAATAAAAAGCACCATAAACTCAAACTAGTGGACACTAGTGTTTCATATGGGACAGTAATGCTAGATAGTAGCACCATACCTAGGACACTAGTGCCATGTCCTAGACACTATTGCCATTATCAAGAAAATAGTGCCACATTTCTAAAAAACACCCTAAACTAGTAGATTTTTAATAAAAATAATAAAAAATGAAATAAATATATTAAAAATAGAGGAAAATAATAAGCTCCTTACCAAGGTAACATCTTCCCCAGCTTGGATATGTACCTTCACCTCCTCATACAGGGTCATATTCATTCCTTATCTCATCAGCATACTCTCTATCTTAGAGCAAACAATCAATATCAAATCAAATTATGTAAATAATTTGTCAAACAAATAAACTAACCTATGCATGTCACATTTTAAAAATGCCACGTTACTAAGGTTGGCCTTGCATGCCAATTTTTCCAACTAATACCAACTTCTTTCAAATGTGATATCTAGAGAGCTATAGCTTTGATTTATGATCCATTTCTTGTGTGTGGGACTTAACCTCAATGTAATTCACCCTATATTAATTACACTAATATCCTAATCACATTCAATTCCAAGAAAAAAAAGCAACCTATATCCCTATAACAGACTCTATATATACCAAAGGTCTACCCCATTATTGATTTAAACAACTGATTCTACCATAATTGATAAAATATTCAAACTTAAAAAACATCACCCTAACTAACTATCACCATCATATCATTCAGTACCAATTTTGGTTAGACACCTTTCCATAGTCTTAGCTTTCTTCCCAAAAAAGGGGGCATATACGCACAAATTGGTTCAAATACATACTCACACAGACAAACATATTCGCTCTACTATATAGATATTCAAACACATAGGTTTACATAGATATACATATTTAGACACACAGGTTTACTCAGATATACATATTCAAACATATGGGTTTATTTAGATATACATATTCAGACACACATGTTTACTTAGATATACATATTTAAACATAAATGTTTATTCAAACATACATGTTTAATCAAATATATATTTTCACTTAGATATATAGTTTGACTCAAGTATATAGTTTGACTCTGATATATATTTTAACTCAGATATATAGATATTTAGAAATGTAATTACATTACTCAGATATCAATTTTTCGGGCATGATACAGTGCATATGTCCTAGATGTTTAGATTTCCAAGTTACACTCATATCATTACTAGGATGTCACCAAGATTTTGCTAGTTTGGGTCACATGACCATTTACAATAGTTGATCTATAATTTTCCATTAGGGCCATATTATGTAAGTTTAGTGATAGTTTCAACCTTCAATTGTAGTTTACATACTCAGACCTAGTCTAGATATCAGAGTGGGGGAAAGCATGCCTTGGTTTTCCACATTTTCAGTTTACATACCCAGGTTCAGTCCAAATATCAGGTTTGGGGGCAAAACAAAGTTTTGTTCCTCACTATTTAGATTCAGTACAAAGGGAACCCACACTATGAATTTCCTCTTCACATACTTCACTCCAACTTTTGTCCACTTCTCTAGCCAAGAAGTGGTATAGATCTAGAGCACATCCACATAGGTAAGCACATGTATCCATTCCTTTTTTCTTTTACTCTAGTAATTTCATTCTATTGCACTACAAGAATAAAAAGATGGTAAATGCATACACCCTAATTTGGTTAAGCAACCATAAGTATTATGTTTTTTTTACTTTTTCACATGAATATCTTAGTGATGAATATAACCCTTGTTCACATGGTCATTTTGGGTCTTTTGATCTTCCTTATGCCTTCTTTTCCCTATTTATTACACCACTAGTGGTCCTAAGTGATCTCCTCCTAATCACAGGGGGGACTATCCTATCTACCCAATCTTAACTCTATTTTTAGGCCTTAGGATACTATCACCCTTATCTAGATAGTAGTGTCATGTGGCACTAGTGTCCAATTATGGAACTAGTGTCCAATGGTCATTTTCTCTTATTTTTTCGATCATAACCCTTCCTTGAGCCTTTTCCTTTTTTTGTACCCCTCTTTTGTGTCTTTTTATCCAATGAATAAGGTCTTACATTCAAATCAAATTTCCTTCTATATAAATATCCTCACAAGTCATTTTACATCTAGCACTTACTATCTTGGCACATAATTACATAAAATCAGTCAATAGTATAGCCAAATATAATGTATGTTACTCAACCATCACATCTAGACTTGCATGCTTGATCAAACAAGGCTCTAAGAGAAATTAATTATAGCATTCCATGCACATTGATTATGCACATTCACTAAGGGAGAACTACATGATATTTGAGACCCCCACCATTGGTGTTAATGTAGGCAATGACTAGGATAACATGGGTTCTGCTCTGCACAATCGTAATATCCCATATCCCATTTTTTCTCTTTCTTTTGCACTTGATCTGGTGTTTGTTTCATGTGTATATCTATTCATTAGGATTTCAAAATATATTCAGGCCAAACAATGACACAGGTGAGCTTCCAAAATTCATAGATTCACTTACAGGACCCTCAAACTCTCTTGCAAGTTTTTTGAAAGTTTCAGACACCTCTTCTAAGAAGGGCACTAGTGCCATGATTGGACACTATCACCACATGGTACTATTGTCCTCATAAGGGAACTATTATCTGATGTCTAATTTCAACTATAGTCATGAAATGAAAGATGTATAACTAATTCTCAAGCCTATTTCAGCCACCTGAGTCACAAAATTATTTGTTTTGCTCCAAATAAGTACACTTTCTTTACATCTTTGCTATTTTGAGAAAGGCTTGTCAAATATATTGTTTCCTATATTTATTTAATTTAGTGATATACTCAACCCTTTAACAACCTAGGATTTACATTTACTAAGTCCTAAACTATTAAAACAAACTCCTTCCGATTTAACTGTGGACCTATCTACCATTTGTATAATTATGGAACTTGGATGTAGACCTGTTAGACTAGGTTTTTGAGAGGTTTATTTTGTCATTACATTGATGGTGGCTCATAATTCTATCAATTTATTTTTATGAGGGTACCATAAACATGGATATTAACTATTGGACTTCTTGGGTCAGATTATTTAGGTGGGACTATATTTCTCAACATGATATCGACAAGCTTCCCAACCACTTGGTCAATCTTTGGGATCTTTATTTTTTTGATAAGATATCTTTAAGCATAGATCCTAGGTAGCCTTAGTGTATATTGGGACATATTTAATAGCATGAAATAAGGGAATTTTTACATTATCAATTTTTAGTTATTCTACAAAGTCAAGTTTAGAATATTGTTCAAGTTTTTAGAGGTTTAATCTTTTAGGAAAAGGAGGGTTGTCATGCCCCTCTTTGCTTGTATATGTGGTTGGTTCAAGGGTTGTGATTGGGTTACATGAATGTGAGTTAGTGATGGTGTCAATAGTGTCATTAGAGACCTCTTCAATAGGTTCCCTAATCATAGGCGAGGTGGTTGGTTAAGATATTCACCCTGAACGAAGGTGTAATTAATCTACCTCCATTGATTAAGTGGGTTATTAAATTATTTCATTAGTTTGTGTCAACTGAATCTATTTATTATTGGGGTTTGGTATAGGTTGGGTAAGCAGCTATGTTTTTCTAGGAACTTATTGGTTGTTGGCCATGAGAACAGGTTGATTGTTGGGCATTAATGCAAGTTGTTGTTATGGTTATAATTTATGTGAGAAACTAACATTTGGATTATACCATGGTTGATTCCTATTCCATTATTATTTCCAATGGTTGGAAGGACACTACCATTATTGATTTTGGTTCGAGTTTTACTAGGATGGATTGATATTTTGAGGTAGGCATGGTTGGTTTTGAGATTGTGTCCAAGTGGTTGAGGATTGGAAGGCGGCCCTTGAAATGGTATGGGGTTCCATGAATTGTTTACATACCAATTAGGTGAAGCAACTAAAAAAACCAAACAAATATGGTGTATTTTTTGCATTGAAATTACATTTCAACTTTGGAAAGACAAAAACTACCTTGTTTTCAATTAAGAATATTTGGCAAAATAATTTTTTTGTACTAACATAATTTTTCTTCTATCAAGTACTATGTTATAGACTCAATTACAAGCACAAAAAAATTCATTTGAGGTTGAGCACCTTCACACTATTACTGACCATTAATCCAATACCCCTTGTGTGGATGGAAGAGTTCCTCCTGACTCCCCCAAACATAGCTCTCTAGGTCCAGGGAAAGGACACATAGGGTATGGAAAACCCTAATGCCATTCTCATAGCCACTCTACTTTATTTATGCATCTTGCCTCATAGGTATTCATTGCATGTAATTAGTTATTGAGGTTGGCCTTCTCTACTTATTGGATATCGACTAAGTGGTTCGGTAACCCCTTTACAGTGTAAATTCCCATAGTTGGCCTTCGCAATATCTTCACCATGGCAACAAATTGTAGATGATGAAGAAAAAGAAAATGAAAAACAAAGAAAATATGGGGCAATACCAGATAGCGCTAATCCAATCAATGGTGATAAGTGGGATCATATGCCCTAAAGTCTTCCATCATCTAGTTTGGTGGCTCCTATGTCTTAATTTGCTTTAATGCTAATTTTATATTTGTTTACACATAGTGACAAATTGATACTTTGATTTTTATTTTTATTTTTTTTCTTTGTTTGTTTATTTTTTGTCATTAAACTTTTTAATGATTCCCAAATTATGTCCCTAATTAGAACCCTTGGGATGTGATCTTTACCGCCCTCCTCTTGGAATGTGATCTATTTCACCCTCTTTTAATTAATTATATATTTACATTTATTTTATTAATGAATATATTTAGATGATTTTAAAATAAATAAATAAAAATAAAAATAAATAAATAAAATTACCTACAAAAGAAAATCATAAAGTGGGACACTGATCAATAACACATTGTTATCATATCTCAAAATTTAGCTAAAAAGTATTGTATACAATGAACCCTTAAAAAAAACACTCTTTTATATCTTTATCATGAACATTTAATTTTAATTTTAAATATTAATCACATCAAAATTGGTCATGAATATTCTTAAACTAATTTTAAAAAATTATTAATATGAATAATTGTAAATAAATTTCCATTTCCTTATGTCAATAATATGATTATTGAAAAAAGTGCAAAGATTATTTTTTGGTGTAAGTACAACATTAAAAAGATGTGAAGAGAAAGAAATATTTGGAATAATAGTTAAGAAGGTATATAAAAAGGTATTATTAATTTTCTAAATAAAAATTAATTGATGTCATTTTCCAATTAAAATTTGAATAGAAGTAGCCATCGGAACAAATTAAATTACATAATTAACTAATTAAATGATATTATATAGACAAACTCTTAATATATAACTTAATTTTTAAGCAATGGTCCATCTTAATTTTTAATGTATTTAACAGTGTCTAACTTAAATACCTTAAAAAGAATCTTCACATAATTTAAAAACCTAAAATAAAATTAATGATATAGAAAAATTATAATTTATTATTAAATTATTTTTTAATATAATTATATAACACTTAAATGGTTATATGCACCTTTTAACTTATTATGGACTTATAATTTTGATTTTTATATTAACCATATCAAAATTGACAAAGAATAATTTAAAATTAATTTAAAAAAATTATTAATATGAATACATGTATATACATTTTAATTTCTTGATGTTAATATTATGATTATTAAAAAAGAGTGTCAAAACCATTTGTGATGCAAGTACAACATTAAAAAAGATGTAAAGAAAAGAATTATTAGTTGTTTAAAAAAAATTAATAGTTATTATTTTTATAACTAAAATTTAAATAAAAAGTAGTCATAGCAACAAATCAATCAAACAACTATCTAATCATAGAGATGTGAATATATAACACATGATTTAATTTTCAAATAATAATCTACCTTATTTTTTATTGTATTTAACACTACTCAATTTAAATATCCAAATTGAAATTAATAACACAGAGATCTTTATTTATTTATTTATTTTTATAAATTATGTGACACTTGTGTGGCTATATGCACCCCTTATCTTGAGTGCACAGCTAATGGCTCCTCTCCCTTAATGTGACATTTTTCCCTACTAACAAATCCAGCTGAGGATAAACATTTCCTGCCCCACCTCCACCTTTATGATAGCAATAAGTGCAACAAATGTTAAGCATTCCGATTATCATGACTCTTGATACTCAAACATGAACTTCAATGCACAAATCAAGCACTATGAGAGTTCACAAACACTTTAAAATTGGATGTAGATTATTTACAACATTATTTCAAGAAAATTCTTCTACATTATTGCACCGTGAACAAACTTGACTGAACTTTTAAATTTTAAAATAGATTGTTCATATTCCTTACATCCTATGCCGAGTTTACGTACTTGGTCGCTTCGCAAGACATCTGATATCAGCAATGTTGCTTAAAATTTTTGTGTTTATTGCTTTCTATTTATATATACATAAAATGATATAGAAAATACAGGAAGAAGTAATGACAAATATTCAATCCTTATAGCAAAGTGTGATGTCTCTCTAGAGATTGTCACATCACAGTATTCAACTTCGTATTGTCCAATATATCCATATTCACATGCAGGAGGATAAAAAAACAGTGCTAGGGTCAAACTAGCTTTCTTCACTATGAGAATTCTCTCGATGAACGGGGAGCTCTTAGAGAAGATAAGTATGCATTATCCATCTTATCAATGCCATCAAAGAGATAGCTGAAAGGAGGCATAGATATGTATCGTCCTGATCCTCGTTCCACATTTAATTTGTCATGTTCCCAAACAACTCTACCTCTTGAAATTGTGACCTCAACTTTTCCCTACATAAAACGAAACGATAGACTAAAATATCTCAGGAAACTTGAATTCATTAGCAGTAAACCTCCATAAGAAACTAATAAGATGGTCTGTAATTACCTTTCCTATCCAACCTTCATAGACGTTTGTGTCTATCTTTGAGTGATGAGACTTGGCATTTATTTGAAATGTTGCATTTGGGTTAAATATGATTATGTCTGCATCTGAGCTGGGAAGAATTGCCCCTTTTCTTGGGTATATATTGAATATACGTGCACTGCATAAGGCGTCACACGCAACAATGTGACACTGAGAGTTACATATTAGCATCTGAATCGTTCAAAATAGGGAATAGGGAAACAACTGAAAATTTACAGATCGATTTTTTTCTGGAACTAGTTTAAACCAAACAACTTAAGAAAAATTGGTAATCAGTGGACAAGATTGTCACACTAAGAAGTGTTTCCAGAATAATTACTTTTGGTTAGTGCACATATTTTCTGTTCATAATAAATCATATGATGCTGACGATGCTTTTACAATCACAACAGAAACAACCCTTGCATCATATCTTAGATGGAAATCAAAATTGTGAACAGTTTTATCTCTTATATACATCTATAATCATTTATGGAAGAAAATCTATTCATATGATCTATCACACAGGAACATAGGTCAGATGTTTGACCCTAGTAGCACCAAATGCAAATATAAAGTTTCATTGCCAAAGGCTAATTTTTTACATCATACCATCTTAAGGGTATTTGGTTCTACTTGAAGTTCAACGATGGAACATTCTCCTAAATTGATATATATTCAACATATCATTACATTAATTTTATAAAAAGTAAATCATGTGCAATAGTGAATTCAAACACTTCCTAGGGAACTAAACATTAAGAATAACAATCAACAACGGGACATCCTCACGGATCAAATCAATTAAAATCTTGCAAAAGACGAAGTTAAATCAATGGATATGTTAAAAAAACAAGAAGTCGCCTTGTTTTTAACAAGAAACCCACAAAAGGATCTCTAAATCAAGTTATGATATTATAAAGTTTATTACTGCTTTTACATATGGATTCAAGATGACTCTTTCACTCATTAATTTCTAATTCAGCCATTTCCCAAACAATAATCTATTTGGGTTGAAGTTCATGTTAAAATAATATTAACAGTATGTATTACTCAGTCTAATGTTATATGGCGTTCCATATTAACAACATAATATATAGGTATAATTTCAGTTTAAAATTGACACTTCAACCTAAAAATTAAGCAGTGATTAGAAGTAAATTTCAGGAACATATCAATGTTACGTCTCAAAGGAACATGTTATAAAAAGAATAAGGAGGAATCCTTAAAAATTAGCAAAAAATAATAATCATATTATCAATATTTTGAGATTTTACTTCTTTATTTAAATCATTTCAAGATGGTTGTTGGAAGTAAGCTATTTGTAGAGATCCACTTGTAACTACGTGAATCCTGCCTATACCTATTTGAAATCCATTTGAAGCTATCAATATACTATATATTACTATCAATGGGTAACCTTTAAACCACACCTAACCACTAGAGATATTGAAGTGATCAACTTGAGGGAACATTATCAAGGAATTGGCTTCCAAATATAACATGGTGTCCAACATAGAAACAAAAATGTGCAACACGAGAAGCATGTTTTCTAACCTAGAATTTGAAGAATTTCAGATTTCATAAGCACTTACGATGATTATTCATGTATTGTGATAAGAGTAAAGAGTGTCAATGTCACTTTAAAAGGACAAAAACTACCATGTTTAGAAGAATTTCTTGCATGCACTTATGAGGATTGATTTTCTTGGTGAGGAGTGCACTACACCGTGGGAGCTTTTTTCTCTGGTCTTTCAAGAAGTTGAAACTGGTTGCTACTTGAGAAGAGACTCATTTCTTTTTCTGTTAGACTTTTCTTCATAGAATCAATGTAGAACAGTTAATGTACTAGAATAGTATCCGATTTCATCCAATTTTTAATAAAATTTGTTGTCATCATTTAAACTTATATTAATAGATAATGCTACCCATGGGTGTAGGTATGAATATGGTGCACCATGGGTACTGGTCTAGGTTCAATACACCACTGGATATGCCCAAAATACTGCTGGGCAGTTGTGGATACATTCGGGTTAGTCCTGGGATGAACCCGAGCATTTTTACAGCTACCTAGCAATACCCTGGGCATATCCAGCAGGTATCCAAGGCAAAAAAAGTTTTTTTTTCACTTGACAAAAAAGTCAAATATGGACTTCAAAAAATAAAATAAAAGAAATAAAGTATAGGGGAAACCCTAAAAGCAACTTTCACAGTCATTTTATCTAAATGAAAAAACAACACTAGCACATTTACTTCTCATTGTATTTTTATCTCTCATTCCACATTTTCTCTATCACCTTCATTTTTTCAATGTTTGGGACTGAAACTCTTTCCTTTTGTTAGTTTTATGCCATTACAACTACCCATTTGGTGCCAAGGAATTTAAGGAGCTTGCAACGAAAAAGAATGTTGATTAAGATAAGTTTTGTGGTTCTTTCTTTATTTTTCTAATAGTTCTAAGTTTAAAATCATTTTTATTATTATTTTTAAAGTATTCTTTCAATAAATGTCCAATACCTCAATTTTTTTTCTAACAGGGGGAATCGAAAAGCGAGACCAGCCTAGAACTATGAGGTGAAGGGTTTGACACTATTTTAACTCAATATTCAAGACCAACTGGGCCTACCACTATGACCCTTGGTTGCACCCAAATGCCTCACTCCACACTCAATGGGTAGATTGGGACTCAAACTCATGAATACCAACCCACCTATTGCTCCATATCATGTTAATGGTGTGACCCCATCACACCCATTTCTTGCTACATCCTCCATGGACACAAAGGAAAAAGGTTCATCTCTTAGTCACAAGAAAACAGAAGGTGAAGACCCATTGGAAAGGGCATTCTAGAATGAATCCAGAGGCATAGTGGAGCATAATATTGCACATCATGTTTATGCATGTGGGTTATCATTTAATGTTGTTAGATCACCATACTGATAGGATATGGTGAAACTTATTAATGAATCCCCTATAGGGTTCACTGTCTAGGTTATGAAAAGGTGTGTATCACCTTGTTAGCAAAAGAAACAAAACATGTTGAAGATGCATTGCAACCCATCAAGGATTAATGGATTGAAACAAAGGTGTCCATCATTTCCAATGGATAGAAAGATACAACAAATAGGCTATTGATTAATGTGTTCCTAGTATGCCCTAAAGGGGCAATGTGTTTAAAGGTTGTTGATTGTGAGGGGTAAGTGAAGGATGCATAATTCATTTACAACATCCTGACAGAGTCCACTAAGGCAATGGTGCTCAAAATGTTGTCCAAGTTATAACGAATAATGCAAAACATTTAAAATTTGTGGGCATGTTGGTCGAGGCAAGGTATGGACACATTATGGATTGAAAATTGGGAACCAAAATTGATTGGATCAAACAAGTCTATGAAGAGACGAGTAAGATCCAAATGTTCATAAGCAACCATCACACGTCCCAAGGCATCTTCAGGTCCTTCTCAAATTTGTAACTGTATCTTTTTAACCTTCTTTTTTTAATCATTTATGAATCATGCATAATTTTAATTTAGTTTCTTAAGTTTGTATTTTTTGTAATTTTCATTTTTGGTCATTTTATTTTTTTAATTTTATATGTTTTAATTTTGTATTAGGTTGTTGGGACTCAGTTTACCTCACACACACTTATCTTAAGATGACTTTTCAAAGTGCATTAGGCATTGAAAAAAATGGTTATCAACTACCTTGGAGGTGTATGGAGGCGGTCAAACACTAAAAGGGCCACAAAGGTGAAAGGGTTGATCCTCGATTATGGGTGGTGGGAATGTGTGGAGTGTTTGCCTAGTTTTACTAAGCCCATAATGAGTATGCTAATATTTTTTTATAAAAATCATCCATTTTTGGATGAGATTTATGATGGAGTTGACTCAATGATTGGGAAGATTAAGTCAATCATAAATTCCAAAGAGCAACATCCTATGGAGAGGGTCTTCAAGGATGTGTAGTTGTATCTCATTAATAGGTGGAACAAATTGACCACCCCATTGCATCTTCTTACTTTTGCCTTGAATCCAAAATAATATAGCATGAAGATCCTTTCTTTTCCTAAGAGGGTCCCACCATATAGAGATGTTGAGGTTCGTGAAGGATATAACGCAGTATTCTCTAGACTTTTGCTTGATCCAGAAGTAGAAGACACAATTATGGGAGAGTTTGGGCATTTTATAACCTTCACAAGTCACTCCCTTGGCATACTTGATGACAAGTACAAAAAATATGCTCATATGTGGTGAAACCTCCATGGGCAAACAATCACCCACCTCCGTCCACTCGCAACAAAAAATCTATCACAACTAAGATTTTATTTTTTTTCAACTCTCCACCTTTCTTTTCAAATTATTTTACTTTTTTACTTCTATAAATTCTAATTGACTTTGTATCTTGCATCAACAGGTTATGAGTTTCTCTTCAGCTGAATGGAACTAGGTTACATACAGTTTTATCCACCCAACTAAGCACAACTAGTGAGCAATGAAAAAGGTGAAGGTTTTGGTCTATGTGCATTCCAACTTGCGTCTTCTAACACACAAGTAAAATGAGTATAAGCAAGGTGAAACAAAGTATTGGGATGCAGACCTAGAGACTACTAACTTGGATGCTTTTGTTGCTTACTTTTTATTGCTCAACATGGAGCTAGTGGGTTCTTCACATGACCTGCATAACAGAGCTAGTGGGAGTGGCACTACTACTACTTATGGTATTAATGAACCACATGATGCTCTCGATGAAGAGACTGAAGACTAATATGAATATAATGAATACACTAATTTATCTTTATTTTTGTACATACATTGTAACTTTTGAACCATGTACTTGTTCCAAGACTAATCTAAGTTCGACAATGAAATATCATGACATTTGGCATTGAATTATCAATTTGTGGTTATTTAAATTATTTTATTTATTCTATGCATATTATGTAGTTGATTTTTCTTATTTGGTTATATTTTTATTATTTTATATGTACTTGTGTATAGCCATACTCAATAATGTATTTAAGCCACAAAAATTTGCCATACCAATGTACAAGAACCCTATACTAGTACCAAGATTGTCTACTTAGATTTAAAACAATTTCAAGTATTGTAAGTGTACAGGGCTTCTATTTCTTAGTTGCTAGAAACAAGAAATGGCAAAGCCAATGAGGTTTGGGGAGGTTATTACAAGAAATGATTATACTTGTGTTTATATATACATAATACTAATGTATATCACAAATATACATTTTTTTCCAAAATTCATCATTTGTGCAAATACATGCCTAAAAGGTGAGATATCATACAATCTTATACATAATACTTGACAGTATTGTGATTCACAAAAATCCACATACATGATACAAACCAAATGATTAAAACATATATTGCAATGTTAAATTATAAACATAAAAATGATTTGATGCTTTCACGGTCCATATTGATTGCTTTAATGGAATAATTGTGTCAGTTTTTATCTCGATGTTTCGGATCACGGTCGTAATCCGAAACGTCAAGGAAAAAAACTCAGACAATTATTCCAAAAGATGATTGATTCAATAAACATAAAAGTTTCAAATATTTTTTGAAAAAAAATGCCGTATAATCAAATGTTAGGATCCATAACTCTGAAATGAGAAGATAATGTTTCTATGAACGAGTTGGGACTTGGCAGTCAATCTTGTGCACATAACATGTAATGATGGAAATGTTACAAAAGTCCAATGTTTCTCCGAGTTTCTAGGATGGATTAACAAAGGGATGGGTTCCCCTCCCCCCTCCAGAACACACATATAGGGGTAAACAAGCGCATGAGATGGGGACTATAGACAGTCATTTCTAGTTGGGTAACAAGGCCCAGCCTAGTTATTGGTAGGCCCATGCTCAGTCACTGAAGTCAGCCAATCAGATAGATACAAATTCGTCCGACAATTAACTAATAAAAAATTTATCTAGGCACTCGGGTTGCCTCCCACACACCGGCACACACAAAAAAATAAAAAATAAAAAAATACAAGTTTTATAAACAAAAGCACAGAAATGAAATAACATCCAGCATTCCATGACACTATGAAGAGCTAAAAATTGAAATTCAAAACACTATCCATAACATTGAACATTGAAAATCAGTATTAGAGTCTCATTCGCTCATATCAATATGACAATGGAAATCAAAATGACAGAAAAGTAACACCTACACAATACAAGTTAGGTGCACTATGATCAAACTGATTAATATCCCCACGAGACAACCCGACCTACATCTCACAATTAATTGCAGCAAAATACCCATCACTAAGGACCAAACAGAATTTCTTTCCTTGATCAAATCAAAAATAGAAATTAAAATAAAATGTATTCCCTTAGCAAAAAACCAGTATGTATCCTTGGTCAGCTTCAAATACTAGTAAACAATATCAAATTTTAAATCAAAATGAGGTGCAGTAACAGGTCAAAGGTTAGCTTACCTTCTAAAAGAAATTATAAGCTGTACCTGGATCAAAAACAGTCAACTAGCACACAGTCTAGTCAAGAACAAAAAATTTAGGTTTTTTCTTTTTGGTTGTAAATTAGTTTTTTAATGTGTTTTTTTATTTAAGTCAGTTCGAGCTGTTGGGGACATGCAAACTTGCCCTGCACATTGGGGATATTCCCAGATGTCACAGCGATGTTTGAACGTCCCAAAAATTGAAACGAAACAGGGAAACACCCCAGGGGATGCTAGGAAAACCCGAAGACATCCTAGGTATGTCACAAAAGGGGGGAAAATGGGAGGCCAAGAGTGGGTCCTTTCATTCCCATTCCTGACACTTCCTAGACATCCAAGATGACTTGGAAATGTCAGGGACCCATCCCTGTGGTACACTGCAAAAATCTATGACAACAAAAATTATTGTCCTAATGCACATCAATATGGTGATCAATTAACAATCATCAAAAGATTGACCAAATTAATTGGTTGAAGCTCCAAAGATCCTAATTCACCTAAATAGTTCAATTGCCTTGCCCTTCTACGAATTAGCATACACTTCTACTCAAGAAGGCATCTGTGTCATTTTCAATAAACTCAAGTGGCAAGTCATCATTGGCCTCATCCAACAAGCCCCACAATCACACATCTTGGGGAAACCCGATTGATAGTTGAATATTTATTGAGATAAAAAGGTAAAGATTATAATGAACATATAAAATATACTCTTTTTTTCTGCCAAATCTATTTGCTTCAACAAATGAATAGAGATGTATTTACTTCAATTTCATGAGCAGGCAAATTAACTAGCCCTATGAAGAGAAATAAATTATCAAGAACATCTCAAATTAAAATTACTCAAAAGATCTCAAATTAAAATTACTTGAAAGAGAACACGACTAATAAGCTTTTTGGCAGAAGCGTTTGCCACATGCTACAAAAAATCTAATGCACGAGGATGCACTTGATCAACGGCAACATTGCCATGCTGAAAAAGCGTTCTGAACTGATATATTTGTCACATTATACCTTGATTTGAGCACAGTCAACTTTCAGATGATGGCATGTATCAACAAATGGTCCAGCCCAGTCAGATCTAAACACTCGCCCATGTTTTATTATGAATGGATTTGGAATTAGAAAAAAATGCCCAAGCATGAAGAGGTGAGTGGAGCATCTTCTACTTCACCTTGTTGGATGTCCCAGTATATTTGAGGTCTCTATATGACATGCAGGTGCCCATCTCCAAAATCTGATCGAGTCTCTCTCATCTTATCTAGAGTCGTTGATCTAGATCCCAAGAGATATGAAGGTGACAACATTGCCAAATTCCACCGAGGTAATTCCATATAGTGATTACAGTTGAGAAAATCAACAATATATATCCAAATTTTGTAGTGGCTAATAGCCACAATCATTCCCATCTTTTTGTAAAGTTGAGGGCACAAGGAAAAATCAATTCAGGGTTTCTAAAAGCACTACCCTAGTTGGGTGTCACATCCAAGGACTAGATTGCAGCATTTTGGGTAGTTTTCAGTGGGAAAATCACCATCCTAGGCCTGGTGTCACCCTTCCCGACCAAATTGTTAGAGCACAAACCTAAAACATAACTAATTTGACTTGTATGTAGAAGTTAAAACATTATTGTACCATGTTGTAGCCTATTGTACATCGTTCATACCCCTATAGGAGCTATTGGTATGGGTTTCCATGCTAGGCATTGACCTAAAGGGGGTTGGCAATGACATTTTCAGACTAATCACTAGTTTTCAAGGGGTTTGTTTCACCATACAAGACTATTTATATTGTTCAATAGTTCATGTAGCTAGGGTTAGAAATAAAGATTCCATTTTTTTAGGGTATGACAAGTTAGGGTTTGATATTAAAAGTTGGAAATAATTGTCACTTGCTCCCTATCAAAATACAATTATTATGTAGAGGATTAATTTACAATGGAAGGAGGAGAAAGATTTAATATTATATTTATGAAAGAAAAATAACTGATAGATATTATATTATTATTTTTCATTTTCCAAACAAAAAATTCAAGTTATATAGAGAAAAAAATCAAATGATATTAAAGATTAACATCTAAATTTGATAGGCAACTCTAAATGACATTATTTTATTATATTTTAATTTAAAAGAAAATAAAATAATTATAATCATAAAAAAAATCAATTGATTTTTGTAATACCATTTTCAATAATAATAAATAATAGCTTTTAAATTTAATGAAGAATAATAACATCAAAAGTAACCAGATATTTAAACTTGTATAAAAAACATAAATATTGTTATATAATGATCAAATTTAATATTTACTCACTCTCATAATAATAAATATTACTCTATAATATAATATTTTATTTTATATAATTTATTTTTAATATAATTATTGGAATTGATGTAAATGTAAATTAAAGGTAGTGAAGTTGATACTTGACTATTTCATTTTCATTTAATAAAGTAAAAATAACATGCCTTTTTAATAGCATAATTTTAAGAAATGATTATTATATATTGATCAAAATATTTTATTAATTTAATTCAATTTATATAAGTAATGGCAGGTCATAATTAATTAAATATAATAATAACTTCATATGCACAATATTAGAATAATCAGATAATTTCTGCCAAGATCAGTTTTAAAGTAGAGCTAGTATAGAAATAGTAATTTGAATAAAAGTATTTGTTAGTGAATAAAGCATGCATGCATGAGAATTTTATTAATAGTTAATTTGTTTTAAAGGTGATTTTATTTACAAGCAATATTGTGTCAAGTCTTATATATATTGAGTTAATTAGAATTTTTATCAATGGAATATCTAAAAATAAATAGAAAACAAATCTAATTTTTTTGCTTTCATAGTGGTATCATTGCCAGAAGCATAGGGAAGGTGAGAAGGTACAACAAAATATAGTTAGTATTTGAGAAGGAAATTATGGGAAAAGAGTAAAAGAGTTGAAAGGTGAGAAGGTACAACAAAATATAGTTAGTATTTGAGAAGGAAATCATGGGAAAATAGTAGAAGAGTTGAAGGAAGAGTTGGTAGATTGGTTAAGAAGAGTGAAGCACTATTGTATATTAAATATTATTTGAAATTGAATTGTTGTTCATTTTTTTTTTAATTATTATTTTTCTAAAGTTATTTCTCATGACTGGAAGAGCCAGTCGTTCTGAAAGAAAAGGATATTACCATATAGAGCACAAAAATTAGAAGATGATAGTTTTTAATTGTAGCAAGTTCAATGCCACCAAAATCAAATAAGACTATTATTTTGTAGTTATCAAAGAATACAAATAGAAAGGCACATGAATCCATCAAGTTATACTTATTCCAAAACATTAACAAGGATAAATATAGAATTGATTCACTGTAGAAATACATGGCCGTAAATAATAATATCACTCAACCTCAAATTCCAATTTTTACAGGTAAAAAATAATGTTTTTGGTTTATCAAGATGAAATCTTTATTTTTTTTCATATGTATGGAATTTGGTGGATAAAAAATTCATAGAGCCTACAGATAAAGTAGCCTATCAGGGCTTGACACAAGAAGATAAGGACCATCTTAGAGAAAACAAGAATAAGAATGCAAAATCACTATTGTTATTTCATGAATAATGGATGAGTCTATTTTTCATAGGCTTGGAGCAACAAATAAGTCCAAGAGGGCATGGGATATTCTTTAAATAGCTTATTAAGGAACCACCAAGGTAAAAGTGGATAAATTATAATCTCTTAGAAGAAGTTTGGAGAATGTGCAGATGAAAGATTCAGAGTTCATAGGTCAATTTTAAGTCAATTCATGAAGGTTATTAATCAAATCATATCCCATTGATAAGAAATATTTGATTAAAAAGTTGTGAAAAATGATTCTCGAGAGTCTACCTCATAAGTTTGATATTATTGTTGTTGCTATTGAAGAATCTAAAGACCTAATGCAGTTATTAATAGATGAGTTGATGGGATGCCTATTATTTAATAAATCTAGAATGAATATGAATAATAATTCCTTTTTTATAAAATTCTTTTAAATCACAAGTTTAATTTACCAGAGGTAGAAGCAGAAATTATAATCATAGAAGTGGAAGGAGTAGTCAAAAGCAAGGTGAAAGGTTAAATCAAAATTTTAATACTCATAGTTCTAGAGGGTGTAATAAATCTCATCAACATTCTTAGATGTATGATAAATCCAATGTTCAGTGTCATTATTGCAAGATGTTTGGTCATTATATATATGAGTACTAGAAAAAACAAGAAAATGAGGGTGAACAAAATGTATATATTTTGGATGTATCTGAAAGCAACTCTACTTCACCATTCATTACATGTCATGTTTCTAAAGAGAGTTCTAGTTATATTTGGTTCTTAGACAGTGGATGTAGCAATCATATGTTAAGAAACAAAGATTTGCTTGCAAGTTTAGATAGTTTTGTGAAGTTAAAAGTAAAGTTAGGCAATGATAATAAAGTATCAATGATGGGTAAAGGTTTGATTAATATTTTCACAAAACATAGTGAAAGAAAATATATTCTAAATGTTTATTCTATGTCAGATTTGAAGCATAATCTCTTGAGTGATGGAAAAATCATGTAAAACGATTATAGAGTATCACTGAAATATAATATGTGTAATATACTAGATAGATTTCTAAGTGACAGATTGATTGCAAAGATTTAGATGACTAGCAACTAAATGTTTCCACTTTCAATCAAGATTGAAAACTCAAGCCATGAAGACCCTGAGGCAAATTAAACGTTATCCCATTTAGATCTGACATGGTTATGACATGTAAGGTATGGATATATTCATTTTGAAGGTTTGAATTTATTGTAAAATAAATAGATGGTGAGAGGATTACCACTAATTAAACAACCATCAAGTTTATGTGTAAGTTGTATTTTTGGAAAACAACATAGGGAAAATTTTCCCACATGATTGTCTTATAGAGCAAAGTCACCATTAGAGCTTGTTCACACTGATATGTGTGGACCTATGCACATTCCAATATTAGGAGAAATTTTTTATTTTGTAAAATTTATTAATGGTTTTAGCATGAAAACTTGGATATATTTTCTCAAGTAGAAGTCTGAAGCCTTTATAATATTCAATGATTTCAAGGTATTGGTTGAAAAAAAGAGTTGCCTATATATCAAGGTACTCGGGTTAGATAAAGATGGTGAATACACTTCAAATGAGTTTCTACATTTTTTAAGAATCATGGAAGTAAGAAAACATTTACTACAAGATACACACCATAGTAGAATGGTGTTTTAGAGAGGAAGAATAGAATAATCATGGATATTGTCAGAAGCATATTGAAGGCTAAACACTTGTCTAATGAATATTGGGTAAAAACAGTTGCACGTGAAGTTTATATTATAAACAAATATCCTAAAAAAAGTGTTAAGGAAAAAATTCCACATGTAGCATGGAGTGGTAGGAATCATAATTTATCTTACTTAAGAATTTTTGGATGTGTTCCATATACACATATGCTAGAAGAAATAATAATAAAGATGGATGATAGAGGTGAAAAATGTATCTTTATTGGTTATACTAAGCAGTCAAAACCTTACAAGTTGTAAAATCTCATTACTAAGAAGGTAATCATCAGTAGAGATATTTAATTCAAAGAAGAGTAAGCTAGAGATGAAAGTATTGATACAAAAATTATAGTTAGAGTATTAATATCTCAATAAGAAGAAGAGTCAATAAAATAAGGTATGTAAGGGGGTCAACCAAGTTCAATAGTAACATGTACTCCAACAAGAAATCTATAAGAAGTTTATTTAGGAGAGCTAAGAACACCAAGAAATTTTGTGTCAAGTGAATCATGAGTGCATGAAAATCCTAATTCATAAAGAAGTAATGAATCAAATCCTACAATTTATTCATTAAGATCAAGGTACATAGATAAGAAAATAAGAATCTTGAAATAAGTTTATGACCGAGAAGAGAATTTAGATTTATATTCAAAATTTTATTTATTCTCTCATGATCTTGTATATTTTGAATAAGTAGCTAAGGAAGATCATTGGATCAAGGCTTGGATGAAGAAATCAACTCTACTAGAATAAATTAAACATGGAAACTAGTAGCTCTATCTGAAGGTAAAGATAGTATAGAAATCAAATGGATCTATAAGATGAAGTTCAATGCAAAAGGAGAAGTTGAAAAGTATAAATCAAGGTTAGTAGAAAAAGATTTTTCTCAACAACATGAAATTGATTATAATAAGACATTTTCATCAATTAAAAGGATTGATAGAGTCAGTATGGTTTTAGACATAATAAC
This sequence comes from Torreya grandis, assembly GCA_037957365.1. Lineage (NCBI taxonomy): Eukaryota > Viridiplantae > Streptophyta > Pinopsida > Cupressales > Taxaceae > Torreya > Torreya grandis. The sequence continues at coordinate 504,286 of JARHVA010002333.1, forward strand.
ACAAAGCAATTGGAAGGTTTTCCAAATGGATGTCAAATCATATTTTTGAATAGTTTTCTAGATGAATAAGTATATGTGGAACAAGAATCAGATTATGAAGTGAATGGATAGGAAGATAAGATATACAGATTAAATAAAACACTTTATGGGCTCAAAAAAGCACCAAGAGATGTGGTATAGTCAAATTGATAAGTAATGGATTTAGTAGAAGTAGATGTGAGCCTATGTTATACACAAAAATCAAAAAGCAAGATTGGATTTTTATTGTATGATTATATGTTGATCACTTAATATTTACTAAAAATTTGTCTATAGACATGTTCAAATTATCAATGAAAAAAGAATTTGAAATGACAAATTTAGGATTGATAAAAAAGAATTTAGGCATTGAAGTTATTTAATCTAATAATGGTATATTTATTTGTCAGTCTAAGTATGTCAAGGACGTGTTGATAATATTCAAGATGATGAATGTCAATCTTGCACCAACTCTAGTTGAAACAAGTACAAAAATTAGCAAAGAATTCAATGGATATAGTGTTGATTCAAATATGTTTAAAAGACTCATTGGAATTTTGATGTACCTCACAACTACAAGGCCAGATATTATTTATGTGATTATTTTAATTTCAAGATTTATAGAGTCACCAAAAGACTTACACTGGTAAGTTGTGAAGAGAACATTGAGTTATGTTGTAAGAACAACAAGATATAGAATATTATATTCTAAAACTAATTATTTTTCTTTGATTGGCTTTGTTGATAGTGATTTTAAAGGTAGCACAGATGATAGAAAGAGTACTTCTGAATTGTTTTTTATTTTGTCATAAATGTGGTTTCTTGGACATCAAAGAAGCAACCTCTAATTATAATTTTATTAGCAAAAGTAGAGTATTTTGTAGCAACATCAACAGTGTGTCAACTAGTTCAGATGTGGAAAGTGTTGACAGATCTTTTGCATAAGTAGAAAAGTCCTATGCCAGTCATTTATGACAATAAATCAATAATTGCATTGTACAATAATGATTTTTTTAACAAGATAAGTAATCATATTGATAGCAAATATCATTTTATCAGAGTGTTGATGAATAATAGAGAAATTCATTTAGAGTTTTGTAGATTTGAAGACTAGCTAACATATATATTCACAAAGGCATTAACTCATAAGATAATTTTAAAAATTCCAAACAAAATTTTGGCATCATAGATGTTGAAATAGATATTGGTAGAAATTAGGGGCAAGTATTACAATAATCAAATAATTTATCCCATGATCAATTTTAAAACAGAGCTAGTATAAAAATAATAGTTTGAATAAAAGCACTTGTTAGTGAATAAATCATGCATGCATGAGACTTTTATTAATAATTAATTTACTTTAAAGGTGGATTGCTATATAACCAATGTCTTGTCAAGTCCTCTACATATCAAAGCAATTTTAATATTTTTTTAATGAAATTTAAAGAAATAAATAGAAAACAATTTAATTTTTTTTCTTTCACACAATACACGCTTGATATGAAGTTTACATGTATGGCATGCATATTCTACCCCAAGAAAAGAGACTTCCGTAAACAAAATGTTATTAAAATGTATTCAATTATTTTGTTGGTTTGTTTGTTTTTATTTGATTTCATAAAACAATATTTAGTTTTTTCTTTATTTTGATGTAGTTGTAATAGGATTCAATTTTTACTTTTTTCAATTTATATTCTTCTTATATAATTGATAAAATAACATTAATGTGTAGTGTAATTGTAGTATTTAGAATAATTAGAAAAATTACTTAAATTTGTGAGTTGATCTTTGTAATTATAACTATGTAGGCCATTTTATATGATCTTTTTATTTTAGTTGGTAATATAGTAAAATTTTAACTTTATTCTCATTTCTTGATGATGTTAAAATTTGTTCATAAGTTTTTAATTATTTTAAATGTCAAAATAAAATTATTTTTTAAATATAATTATTATTGGTAAATGAAAATATAAATTGATATACATATTTTACATAAATTTATGTAAAAGATATTAAGAGATAATTTTTCGAGTGTTTATTCTACTTTATTACAAACCTAATATAATATAAGAATTTTGAATATGATATCTCTTGGCATATTCTATATAAATTTATCTAAGATATATGAAGTAGTGGTTCATCCTTATAAAATAATTCTTCCAACAATGTAACTATTAAAAGACTCTTTTTTTTAATAAAATTGTCATATTTTGTGTGTCTCCAAAAAGTGTGAACCTACTTAGATGTTGTGTGTTCTAAGAAAGCATAAACTTAGTCATTTCTAGAACTTCCTACTATAAAATTCCAACAATAGTCGTAGGATCAACCAAAATGGCATCCTTACTAATGACATGCTCAAACAAAGTTCCAAATAGTGTCATGAATACATAATTCTTGAGGTTGAGTGAGATCTATAATATCTTGCATATTTTAAATATAGAAATTGTAAATTTTGAACGTGATCAACAATCCAGGTAGTATCAAATCATCCAAATAGACTTTCAGAAACTCTTAGGATGAAATATGTGAAGGTCACGATTATTATTTAAGAAAATAATTTATATGCATATTGAAATGAAATGACAGAATTGTAAACAAAATATCCCCATTCTAGATAAAAGGTAGTCATAGGTCTACCTTTATCCCGAATCTGAATTTGATTTGATAATCTGAGAACCCACTCGTAAATGTGTAAGCTTCCCTGCTAGAAACTCCTCCTAATATTTCAAACAATACATGGGGTAGGAAAAGGATTTGTTACAGATGCCTCATTCAATGCCCAAAACTCAACATGCACCCATTTTTGTTATCTAAATAAGGAAGCTAACATCTCTTAATCCGTGAGTAATGTAAACGATTTGAGCCATCTCTTGGGCTCATCCTCATGACAAGTATGATATCAATAATGAATCTAAAAGATGACTCAAAACATTGATATTACTCAGATCAAATCGTAACTTCTGCATTATTTAATACTAATTCAATACATTTTTAAATTCTCATCTAATAATCTATAACATTTTATCAATTTCTTTTATCACCTAGACTCAAAAATTAAGATCCAATAAAGTCACTTCTTAAATAACTTTGCACGTAGTTTGATCTGCATTTTTCCTACTAAAAATGCAAACCCTTCATGTTCTATTAGCCTCATAGAAATAGATCTTTATATCCTCACAACATATCCACCACCTTGTTGAATTTTGCATCTAACTAATAATTCCCAATATATACCCTTTTTTGGCTCATCCTCACTACACCAATATTCGCTTATTTTATCTTCAATGGTTGATTATAGCATCATGTGTTCGGCGGTTATCAGGCATAGTCCAAGTAGACCACTTTAAACATCAACATTCAAATGGCGTAAATCATTTCGTGGTTTTGCTTCATTTTCAACTTTCTAGAACCCTATCTGATTAATTATATAATTAATGCTCCTACTCCAGCGCAACATACTCGCAATGCATGCCCACCTTACCCAGCGATTCACATGGAACTTAATCAATCAAAACGATGAAGATCCTTTGAGTCGGGAAGTAATCTTAGTAACTTATTTAGGAGCAAAGAGGGGTTTCCAGCTGAGGCAGACGGTTGTCGAGAACAGTTGAGGAGTTCATACATTGGACCCTGGTTGAGTCGAGACGTAAAATTTTAAAAACAGTTCAAGTTGTTCCGAATCGAATAGAAGACTTGCCCGAGGTGAAAACCTGATCTTAATATGAAAGAAGTCAAAGTACCAGTTTATATGACCAAATTAAAGTGAGACGTAGTTCGGATCTCCTTGAATAGCCAGGCAGGCTCGGTACAGTACCACACGGGCTTGATAAAAGTCTAGCCCCATGATACCTTGCTTCAAGATTCGGGGAACGACATGCATTTATATAAATCTCCTAGAACAACGCTATTTAACCCAAATCCTCTTCATCAGTTGTTGTAGCACGTAGACGAACTTCCATCTTACGAGTATTTCCAAAAATTACACTACACATTAGCCGTAGGCCAAAACGCAGAGAATATCAAAATAAAAAAATGAGAAAACATGACAAAAATATACCTTCAGAAATTCCCAATCAGTTTTGTGAGTCTCTTGTCAAACTATCATTCCAATAAATTTTGAACAAAAGGGTTGTCTTTGCATCTTTCCTGCACTGCAAGGTCTCTATGTGACTTGTAACATATATGATATATTTAAAGTAAGACATCATCTCATTCTCACGCAGAAATGCATATCGACTTGTCTACAAAACGTAGGTGTGTTAGCTAAAACCTCATAGCACACCAACTTTTCTAGCTGTCCCCAACTGATCTAAAACACTATTTTAATTTCTAGTTGTCTGGGAACTCATCTCACTTCCTCAGAAAACCCAAGTGAAGCTGCATGTTTAGGATCAGTTGAAATCTTATATGATTAATTGACATTAGTAGAGTAATTTTTTTATTTCTACAGTTGATTGAGTGGTTACAGGGAAGATTTTAAAGCTGAATAAACTTCAGCTTGTCGGACCAAACCTCAATTCCTTTAACTATCAAAATACATCAAGAGATTGATATTACTAAAATTTATTTTTTTAATTTTTTTGACTCACAACTTCAATGCACACTGTTGATTAATTGCTATTGAGTCCCAGTTCTACAGCGATTTCAAACATGCGAAAATCATGTAATTTATTTAATTAGTTAATATTCGATTAATCTATTTTTAGAAAATAAATCCTTTGAAAGGCTGGAAATAACTTTAGTTCATATTTCATGCAAATTATTATTTAAATAAATTTATAATATTTTTATTTTACAATTAGAAAAATATGTTGATATGCAATTCTATTAATACATTGTAATGGATCTCTATTTTTTATGGAGAATGATTTGAATAATTTGAAAAAGTATTTTTTTTCTTGGTTATTTTATATTTCTTCTAGTTATGAATATTTCATAGATTTGGTTGTGATTTTCTTCGTTTCTTTTTTGGTAATAGTTTATTTTTATATATTGAAAAATCTTCAATTGGTATCAGAGCTTAGTTTTTTAGGTCATTGTTTTTAAAAAAAATCTTTCTAACAATTGATCATGTCAAACTCTAGTACTTTTCTTATTCCAAAATTTAGTTGTAATAATTATGATTATTGGAGTATAAAGATGATGACTCTTTTGACAGGAAAAGAATTATAGGATATTGTAGAAACTGGTTATCATGAACCAATTGATTGGGTCATTCCTCTAGTTAATGATAGGAAAGCTCAAAAGGAAGCCAAGAAAAATAACTCAATATTTATTTTATATTCAAATAGTGCTAGAAAGAGCTTATTTCTAAAAATTATTAGTGCAAAGATAGCCAATGGTGCTTGGAAGACATTACAAAAAGCTTACCAAGGCAATGAGCAAGTCAAAGTCGTTAGATTACAAACAATGAAGAGACAATTTGAATATTCAAGAAGTTGAAAGTGTAAGTGATTTATGTGTAAGAGTAAATGATGTAGTTAACAAAATGTCTACACTTGGAGAAATGTTGAACAAAGAGATTTTTGTAAAAAAGGTGTTGAGGACTCTAACACCAAGGTGGAATAATGTTGCCATAATTATTAAAAAAATAAAAGATTTGAATACTCTTGAGTTTGATCATCTAGTTAGACGTCTTGTATCTCATGAAGAAAGACTAAGAGACATATTAAATGAAAGTGATGAGAAGGCTTTTGCCTCAAAATTAAAGATCACAAAGAATGAAGGTAGCAGCACTAACAACAAAAATAGTAATATACAAGGAAAAGATAATTTCAAAAGTAATGAAGGACAAGGTAAAAATATGAATTATAGATATTCAAGAGGATACAGAGGAAGAAGAGATGGTTCAATTGTAAGAGGCAAAGGTAGAGGTATATTTTATAAAATAAATATGCAATGTTATTACTATCATAGGTATGATGACTTTGATTGGGAATGTAGATTAAAATGAGGAAATGAAAATAAAAGTGATAGTTATGCTAATAAGGATAGTGATTCATCATGAAATTTATTCATTTCATATGACAAAGCTGAAAATAGTCAAAATGAGGTTTGGTATTTAGATTCAAGTTATTCTAATTACATGTCAAAGATTAATGTGTTGTTATCTACAATGGATAGAAATTTCAAAACTAATATCAAAATTGGTGATGATAAATGTTTGGATGTTGCATCAAAAGGAACTATGAAGGTGAATACTATAAAATTTATGAAAAGTAATAATGATATTTATTACACCCTAAATTTTAAACATAATTTGTTGAGTGTTGAGCAACTATGTGAAAAGAATTATAAGGTGGTTTTTGATGATACATAATGCATCATATATGATAATAATCAAGGAAATAAGGTGGTTACAATTGTAGCTATATCTAAGAATAAGATGTTATTATTGAAGTTTGGAGAGTATAGTGGAATCCTTGTAAATATGGCATATGAATATAAAAATTGGTTACAACATCTCAGGTATGGACACTTGAATTTTTAAAGTTTGAAGTTACTAACATCAAAATAATTAGTTTATAATTTGTCAAAGGTTGAAGAGCATTAGTAAGTTTTTGAAGGTTGTGTTAAAGGCAAACATTCAAAAGAAAAGTTTTCAAAAGGTAGTACATGGAAGGCTTATCATGCACTTCAATTGGTTCACTTAGATATTTGTGCTCCTATGCAAACAAAATAATTGGGTAAGTCATCATATTTCATTACATTTATTGATGATTATTCAAGAAAGTGTTGGGTTTATTTTTTTAAGCAAAAAAGTGAAGTATTTGATATATTTAAGAGATTTAAAGCCCTTGTACAAAATGAAAGTGGTTAAAAAATAAAGTGCTTAAGTACTAGGCATATAGGTGAATTATGTTCAAATGATTTTATAAATTATTGTGATATGAATGGCATCAAAAGGCCACTCACAACTACCTACACTCCTCAAAAAATGGCATGGTTAAAACAAATAACTATACAGTGGTTTAAATGGAAAGAAGCATGTTGTAAGTAAAGGGATTGAACAACTCTTTTTAGGGTGATACAGTTGCTATAGTAGTATATATTTTCAATCTAAGTCCCACTAGTGCACTTGAAAACATGACTCCATATGAAGCATGGTATGAAAATAAGCCTAATGTCAAATATTTCAATTTTTTTGGTTGTTTAGCTTATGTTCATGTCACTGAAAAAAAAGGAATAAATTAGATCCAAAGAGTGAGTCTTGTAGTTTTGTTGGGTATAGTGAACAAAATAAAGCTTATAGGATTTATAATCCTATCACTAATAAAATTTATGTGTCAAGAGATGTTATTTTTGATGAAGCGGGGTAGGGGCGGGGGAGAGGGACAGGGTAGGTGTGGGGGTGTATGGTCATGATAAATATAAACACAATATTGAGAAGTTTAAATCTATTTTTACTGATAGTAATTATGATGATATAACTAATGATCATCGCACAAGTCCTTCAATTTCAAGTGCTACAAGTCCATTAAGTAACCCCTCATCTAGTGAATATATTCCAAGCATATCTCCAACTTCAAGGCCTAGTTCTTCAAGGAAGATAAAAAGTGTGAGTGAAGTTTATCAATGTAACAAAAATCAATCACATGAAGAATGTCCATGAGGTGAGATAGTAAATTATGATTTAATTACAAAAATTGATTTTAAACCATTATGTTTTTTAGATGCATATAATAATGATGTTTGGGTGCAAGAAATGCGATAAGAGATAGATTCTATTCACAAGAATGATACTTGGGATATTATAGAGCTTCCATATGTAAAGAAAAATATTGGTATTAAATGGGTCTACAAGACTAAGTAAAACAATGATGGAAGTGTTGAAAGACACAAAGCAAGGTTAGTTGCTAAGGGCTTCACACAAAGGTATGCCATAGATTACGAAGAGACCTTTGTATCAATAGCAAAACAAGAGACTATCAGAATGATGATTTCACTAGTATCTCAAAATAAATGGAGCATACATCACATGGATGTCAAAAGTGCCTTCTTGAATGGGTACTTAGAAGAAGAAGTCTATGTAGAATAGCCAAAAGGTTTTGAAGTGCAACATAAAAAGTGTCAAGTCTACAAGTTGAATAAGACTTTGTATGGCATCAAAAAGCACCCAAAGCATGGTATGTAAGGATTGATGGATATTTTTAGAAGAATAGATTCAAAATAAGTAAAATTGATCCTACTCTTTACTACAAGCAAGAAGGTAATGATATACTTATTATAAGTTTGTATGTTGATGATTTTTTGTATATGGGCAACAATTTTAAGATGAAAGATGAATTCAAAACTACAATGATGAATGAATTTGAAATGAAAGACTTTGGTCTTATGAAATAGCTTTCAGGGATGACGGTTCATCAAAATAAAGATGACGTCTTCATTTGTCAAACAAAGTATGCAAATAATATGTTGAAGAAATTTAATATGGTTGATTATAAACTAGTGCCCACTCCAACTTCTCATGGAGTTATTCTATAAAGAGAATATGGTGCTGAAAGAGTTGATGAGACAACTTATAGAAGTATTATTGGAAGCTTAATATTTCTAACTCAAACAGGACTATATATTTTTTATTCAGTTTCTCTTGTATCAAGATATATGTCTGTGCCATTTTAAATTCATATGAAGGTAGCTAAGATAATTTTGAGGTATGTAAAAAGTACTATTGGCTTTGGTATTCATTATAATGCTACTAAAATGTTTGAATTTTTTGGTTTTAGTGATTCTGATTGGGGTTGTAGTTTGGATGATCAAAAGTCTACATACGATAATTACTTTTCACTTGGTTTGGGTTTGGTTATATAGAGTTCAAAGAAGAAAATTTTAGTTTCTCTTTTATCTATAGAAGTAGAATATATTGTAATCATTTTATCAAGTATACAACTATTATGGCTCTGAAAGGTTCTAGAAGAAATTGGGCAAAAACAAATTCAACCTGTAGTGATTTTTTGTGATAATGTTAGTGCTATCAAATTAGCCAAGAATCTAATGCATCACAATAGGTCAAATCATTTTGATTTGAAATACCATATTATTCAAGATTTGGTTCAAAAGAAAGATATAGAATTAAAGTATATAAACACAAACGAATAGGTTACAAATATCTTCACTAAAGATATGGTAAAAGTTTAGTTTTTGAAACTCTGAAATCAAATTGTTAGTTCACTCAACATCAAGGCACAAGGGGGAGAATGTTGGTTAATTGTTGTTAAGTCTTCGTTTTAAAATAGTTTCAAAATGCAAAAATCATGTAATTTATTTAATTAGTTAATATTCAGTTATTCTATTTTTAGAAAATAAAGCCTTTGAAAGGAGTGAAATAACTTTAGTTCATATTCCATGCAAATTATTATTTAAATTAATTTAGAATATTTTTATTTTTTTATTAGAAAAGCATGTTCACATGCAATTCTATTAATAAAATGTAATGGATCCTCATTTTTTATAAAGAATGATTTGAGTAATTTGAAAAAAAAATTTCTTACTTGGTTATTCTATATTTCTTCTGTATTTCTTCTAGTTATGAATATTACATATATTTAGTTATGAGTTTCTTGTTTCTTTCTAGATAGTAGTTTATTTTTATATATTTAAAATCTTCACACACTTTGAAAGATCAGATAAATTTTAAAGGTAAGGACTAGTACTACCAACATAGAATTCCAAACCAAACTGTATTAATTAAGTCTTTACAAAAATTCTATTGCAAAGAGTTGGATGTCGAAGTAGGCAAATTCAAGAGAAAATGTTAAATAAATAAACAGGAAAAAAAACTTAGATATTTTTATTGTATATTTATGAGCTCAACTATGACCCTTTAGATTTGAAAAAGATATTGATAAACCAATTTGTAGAATAGAAATGACTTAAATATGTATGTCAAAAGTATTTAATAATAATAATAATAATAATAATAATAATAATAATAATAATAATAATAATAATAATAATAATAATAATGTCAAATAACATTTTGATTAGTGTACAAAGTAACTTACAATATATAGGACCATCTCATATGCCCAATGTGTAAAAGACATTTTACTGTACTTCCAATATAAAATGTGAGTACCTTACAACCCACAAAGTATAAACATAAACACTTGTTTATATATAAATAATAAACATGTTGACTTCCAACTACATAAACTTAAAAAAGTGGAGAGAGGTGAAGTCATGGATAGATATACATGACTTTAAAAAAAACCCACAAAACAAAATAAGTCCATAATAAAATAGAAGATTAGATGGAGATGTGTGACAATGAAGTTCGTGAGACATTGGCAGTTGACAAATAGAATAACATTATTTAATTTGAACCAATTGTTTTTATATTAAAAAATAAAAATAATTATACTAAATAAATACTGATAAATCATTTTTAAGTGTTAAAATATTACTTTTAATTAATTTGGCACTTTAATTTAACCTTACTTGTTTATGGTGTTTTTAACTCGAGAAATATTGAACTTGATATGATATGGATTTGGTGTTGTATGGTAATCTCTAAGGCGCCAAGATCTCAAACTAAGTGTTGTTCTTCAATGAGTAGAATATAATTTTTAAACTAAAAAGATAATAACAGTATTAAATGGCTACAAGATTGAAAAAGATCTAATATTAATGTAGAATTTAATATTATTAACAATTTTTAACAAAAAATAAAAAGAGATAAAATTAATTTATTATAAGATTGAAAGATTTTTAGTGTTAATCTAAAATTTAATATTAGATTTAAATTGTAATTCTTTTTTAAGATTAAAAAGAGAAACATTTAAATATTTTTGAATAATTTTTGTATCCATTATAATTTTTAGATTATAAATTTTATAAATACTTTGTACTTGTTTTCAAATCAACATTTTTGATCCGTTAATTTAAAAATATATATCTCAATAATTATTTGGATGAAAAGAAAATATAAAGTAAACAAGCTCATAAAGCTATAAGTAAATCGACCATTCCTCATTCTTGCATTCGAGAGTAGAGATGAATTGGAAAGCCATTTGTCAATGAAGGAAGAGGAAAATATGTGGCACGATCAACTTCCAGTGCTTCCCACCTGCCCCTTGCATTTATATATTTAAACCAAAACAATTAGTTTATAACTTGCAGGAAATGTGTAAGATAATAGAAATTCCCTAGAGAAAGATAATCTGACCTGAATTTAGTCAAAAAGTTGTGAAGAAAGAGAGCAATTTCAAATCTGGCCAAATGAAGTCCTGGACAAAGCCCTACCTCTTCCAAATGGCATACAACTTGAGTTATCCAGCAGATCGTGCAAGTTGAAGCTCTAATTAATACCAATTATTACATTAAAATTAGTTTTCTTTAAAGAAAAGAGCCTTGCCCCCCAACTTACTTGACCCTCATTTTGCCATTGCCATGAGTGGAACTTATGAGCTTCATAATGGTACTTCTCATCTAAATTGGTGCCCTTCAAAAACAAAAACACCGTCCATCCTTTTGGAATAGTAAAGTCTGCATTATAGCTAAATACTAGTAAATTTTCTGATTCATTCTAAGAAATAAAAAATAAATGACATCACTATAATGTCAATTTTAAAGCCCGGATAATTCTTAGCATAACCTTTTACTTTGACATCTTGTTTGGTTTCCCTGAAAAGAAGTACGGTAGGACTAGCTAAACGAAGTGTTTCTTTTATTACCTGCAATTGCAAAAGTTAATTACACAAATCAAAATTAGTAGCCCCTTTCAAATTTGGAAGAGCTTATACAGTCACTGATGTTCAGCTAAATGTGTCAACTGTGTACCACCTTTGAGGGTGATATATATTGTTAAAAATATAATCTTGAGCTAGATATATTAATTATCGCATAACCATGACATACCAAAATTTTCCTTAGATCTGAAGATATTCATCCACTTATCAAATGTTTTTGTAAAAAATTGGTTAAGTGTACGTCGTCGTCGTAATAATAATAATAATAATAATAATAATAATAATACTAATAATAATAATAATAATAATAATAATAATAATAATTATTATTATTATTATTATTATTATTATTATTATTTTTTATTTATTATTTTTATTTTTATTTTTATATTTATATTTATATTTATAGAAGATTGAAAACTGCAGTAATTATTATATATAGTCTTTATTTCTTCTTGTAATAGTTTTCATTTTCTCTGTATACTTCTGCAAAACATAGCATTCCTATTTTGATTTTATTCCCCTAAAAAATATAAAGTTGCCCCTGATTGATAATCCTTTCCAATATATTGGTATTAGAGTTTTGATCTTTTAGGTCTTTTTGAACATAACTACCAAGAGTAGCAACTATTGGCTACATCCACCAACATTGATGAAGAGAATTGTGTTGTTTGGTGCATCAAAATGAACATAATATTTTGCTTTCATGTATTTTGGGAGCTAATTGAAGGAGGACATACAGAGACATACAGAGGCAGCTAATCAAGGTACATTCGATGCACTCATACAAAAACAATTATACTGAAGGAAAATATAAAGAAGGATGCAAAAAATAATTAGCTACATTTAAATGGTTTTGAGTGATTCAATCTTATCAATGATAGTAACATGTACTAATTCTATGCAAGCATGAGATGTCTTCTAGAATGCCTACCAAAGAAGTGATAGGTGGCCTTGATCAAGCTATAGTTGTCGAGAAAGATATTTTGAAACCCTACAAATGAAGGAATCTGAGTCAATTAATGATTTTCTTACAAGAACTATGAGCATTGTTAATCAAATCAAGACCAATGAAGATGTTATTGAGGACCATGTGATAATATAGAATGTCATAAAGAGTCTTCCTATGCAATTTCATCATATTGTACTAGAAATAGAAGAGTCCAAAGAATTAAAACAACTAATTTTTGACGCACTAATGGGTTCATTGCAAACCCATGAACAAAGGTAAATAAAACATACAACTCTTCTTTTTTTTAAAACCGTCAAATTAAATGTCATTGTGAGAGGTAAAGGGAGCAGAACTAATAACAGAGGAAGAACAAATTCATCAATAGACAAAAAGGAGGAAGGTACATCCATTTAAAATCACAAGAGGAAAAGGTACGAGCATCGGGACTTCTTGAATAAGTTTTTCATAGAGGTATGACAAATTTGATGTTTGATGCCACTATTGTAAGAATATATGGGCACTAGGAAAGGAATATAGGAAAGGAAATAGGATATGAATAAATAAAATGCAATTTTTTCTACATAAAATGAATCTGAATCCAATAGGAACGAAAAGGGTGAAAATTTATTTATTAATTGCAACATAGTTGAGGAAAGCAACAATGAAATGTGGCATTTACATAATAGCTACAGTAAACACATGAGTGGAAAGGAGATATTTATTAGCATAGCTGAATCAATAAAATCTGAAGTTAAAATAGGAAACAATGGCAAGGTTCATGTTATGGGCAGAATAAGTATTTCCATTTGCACCAAACAAGGGGATAAGAGGCAGATTCAGGGTGTCTATTATGTACCAAGGTTGAAGAATAATCCTATAAACATTGGACAACTTGTCCAAAAGGGATATAGAGTTAAATTTAAAGATGGAGAATACATAATATTAGATACAAGTGGTAGTAATAGGTAAATAATAGGTGTCAAAAGGACAAAGAATAGGATGTTTCCATTGAGAATGCAAAATGAGTTATCCATAGCATTTAAAATGATTGTAGTGGATCAGTCTAATCTATGGTACCTCAAATATTGTAATTTGAGCTTCAGTGACTTTAATTATATTTATAATAAATAGATGGTAAGAGGACTACCTCTAATTGAACAACCCATTAAAGTTTATGAGGGTTATATATTGGGGAAACAACACATAAATATTTGTCTTTTGGATAAGTCATGGAGAGTGAAGGCTCCACTTAAGTTGATTCATTTTGATTTTTATGGTTATGTGAAAAACCTCTCTATCCAGATGTAAATATTTCATCATATTCTTAAATTGTTTCAGTAGAAAGACATTGGTATACTTATTAAAACATAAATCTAAGGCATTTGATACTTTCAAGATATATAAGGCCATGGTTGAAAAGGAGAGTGGTCACTATATAAATATCTTTAGAATAGATAGAGAGGGAGAATATATTTAAAATCAATTTATTAAACTTTTGTAAGGTTAATGGGATTAAATAATAGTTCATAGCAAAGTACACACTATAACAAAATGGTGTGGCAGAGATAAAAAATATAATTACTCAAGAGATGCAAAGAAACATGATAGACCAAGGAATTATCAAATGAATATTGGGCTAAGGAAGTTGCCAAAAAAATTATTTGTTGAATAGATGACATATAAAAAGTGTTAATGGCATGATTCCTCAAGTGGCATAGAGAAACAAAAAGCTTAGTGTTGAACACCTAGGAGTTTTTGGATGTGTGGCATATGCGCACATGCGAAACGAAGGAGAACAAAGTCAAATGACAAAAGAGAAATACATCTTCAGTAGATATATTGAAAAATCGAAATCTTATAGGTTATGTAATTTAGTCATAAAGGCATTGATAATCAATAGGGGTATTCAATTCATAGTTAGATTCAACAACAGATGTGAAAGATGAACAATAGAAAGAACCAACTAGAGTCAGTGGACCCATACTTAAGAGTAAATTAGTAAGTGGTACATCCACTTATACACCACGTTGGATCTAATTTCATAAAGTAATGATTCTCAAAGTAGTAGAAACCATAATGGAGCATAAGGTACAATTCAATGGACACCTACATCATCTTTCAAACTAAAGCAACACTCGTGAAAAACAAGGAGAATTTTTATTTTCATCAATTGATTATGTTTAATTTGAAGAAGTAATTAAGGATAGAAAATGGTATGAAGCCATGGATGAGGAAATCCAAGAAATTGATAAAAATCAAACATGGGATTTAGTAAACTTTTTAGTAGGAAAAGAATTTATTGGTGTCAAGTGGGTTTACAAAACCAAAACCATCACAAAAGATAATATTGAGACACAAAATGTAGGATTAGTTTTCAAAGGGTATAAACAACACCCTAGATGTGATTACAATGAAACATTTGCTCTTGTAGAAATGATGGAAATTGTGGGAACAATCATAGCAATAACAACACAACATAAGTGGAAGGTATATCAGATGGATGTCAAATCAACCTTTATAAATGGTGTATTAGAAAAAGTGTATGTCAAACAACAACTTGGTTATGAGATTCCATGTCATGAGAACAAGGTGTACAAAATGAATAAAGCACTTTATGGGCTTAAACAAACACCAAAGACATGGTACTCTCACACATATTCATATTTATTAATAAATACATTTATCAAGAGCAATAGTAAACCAACTCTCTACATAAAGCAAGCAATGAAGGTGGAATTTTAATTTTTGTCTTATATGTAGATGATTTAATTTTTATTGAAAATAAAAATTAGTGAATAGAAGAATTCAAAATATCAATGAAAAAAGAGTTTGAGATGACAAATTTATGATTGCTGAAGTATTTTATTGACATTGAGATTAAACAAATATATGATGATATTTTTATGTCCCAAATCAATTATACAAATAAAATTTAGAGAGATTTAGAATGTTGAAAGCAAACCAATATCAACACAAATAGTAACAGGTTTGAAGTGAAAAAAAAAATTGTAGCAATAATGTGGATCCAACAATGTACAAGAACTTGATAAGAGGCTTAATGTATTTGATATCAACAAGACCTAATATCTTGTACATAGACTCTGATCTTTAGATTTATGGAGACTCTGAAAGAGACACACCGACAAGAAAAATGATCCTAAGATATGTCAACGGCACAAAAGAGCATGGAATTTGTATATTGTAACAAATAATCTTGAGTTAGATATACATATAGTGATTAGGCAAGTAATATTGATCACAAAAAGAGCAAATCTAAATATCTTTTTAATATTGGGTCAGGAACCATTTCATAGGCTTTAATGAAGCAACGTATTGTTTTACTATCCACAATTGAAGCCGAGTACATAACAACAAACTTAATAATGTGTCAAACTATTTGGATAAGAAGAATCCTATCATATCTTTATGAGGGAAAAAAAAAACAATGACATTTTTTTGTGATAATCTATCTTACATTGCTTTATCAAACAATTAACTTTTCAATGGAGGAGAAATCACATAGCAATCAAGTATCAATTCATAATAGAACTAGTTGAAAGTGTAGAGATTGAACTCCATTATTATAAGTCAAAGCAATAGCTTGTAGATATTTTCACTAAGGCACTATCAAAGTAAATTTTTGAATGCCTCAAAGACAAACTGGGCATCATGAATGCAATAGCAAAAGCTTCAGAGTGTTGATTCATGTTGCACTTGAGTCACATAGGCAACTTCTGAGTCATTACACAATAGCCCTCGAGTCACACAGACATCTCCTAAGTCAATAGACAACTATTTCTAAGTCACAAAGGTTGTTTTAGAGTGTTTCTACAGTAGCTCCCGAGTCTTCACAGGCAGCTTCGAAGCCTCCTCATAGGGGGAGAAAGGTTCAGTGGAACATGCCAACAATCTCAAAATTAAGGGGAATTGATCCAGGCATATTAATTCTCACCCAAACCCAACATACTAAAATATTCATTGGATCTAAAGATCTTCATCCACCTATATATCATTAAATGGTTTTTTGTGATTAAATGTATGTTATGACAATAGGACAACATTTTGAATTTAAAACGTCATAGACAAAATTGAGTGGGAAAAAACGTACAGCCATTTTATGAAGGAAAAGAAACAAGCGCAGTACAGTGGGAAAAAATACAATAGATGCAGAGTAGCAGGGCAGGGCAATTCTACCAGAAGGCAAGAAGGCAATTACAGTCTGAACATAGGAGATAGAGCACGCTGTAAGGACCATAACAAAACAACAGAATAGGTGAAGCATGATAGAACAACAGAGTAGCAGCAAAGAACAAAATAGCAGAGTAGTGTAGAACAAAATAACTGTAGTTTTTTTAAAGGAAAAATTTTAAATATAAGTATTCAGCATAAAAGAGCACCCATTTTTTTATTTTATTCCCCGAGAAATTGGTATAGAGCTGCCCCTGTTTGATAGTATTTTCGAACATATATAAACAGTCTGAACAAATGACCCTCCCAGTTATGAAATCATGAAATTTTTTTTGATGATGATCATTTATGCAACATTGTGCTTCAAAATGTTGATACAATATATATTAAAAGAAAGAAAAATTAAAGATGATATATATCAGAAATTTAACCTTACATTTGATACGGTCTACTGTAAACTTTGGTTATATTTTACGGCTTAAAACACAAATACAGTTATACAGCGATCAAATGTAGTCCTGGAGGCCGGGCCATACTTCCGGTCGTACCCACTATTTATGTGAGAGTTTCAACATTAAGAGTGAAGTATGACCAGAGAGATGAAATTAAATATTATAAATGAGATTAGATTATGTACTCACACAATGAGTGAATTTCATTGACTGATAGTCGTTCCATGTCAGCTTTTCATTGCCTTTTCCTTTGGCCTTCAAGAGAGCGTCATGCTCAGCCTTCTCTATTTATATTCATTCATCTAATTAGCAGTATATTGGAGTAATTTTTGCTAAAAAAAACCTTAAATTAAGATAGTCAAAACAAATTGAAGTCATCCTGTCTTTTATTTGGTTTTTTAATACATTTAGAGTTATATATATATATATGTGTGTGTGTGTGGTGGTTTTGGGCAGTATGTCAGATTATGCTATATAAGTTTCAAATTCAGTTGCATAATTGGAGTTTACCAAACTGTTATATAATTTTTGAATTCAGTTACATAATTTCAAGTTAACTTACATTGACCCATATAACAAAACAGTCACCCTCAGCTCCTCCAGTGCTTGTGGATTCTCAGTGAGAAACTTTACAGCAAACGCCATTGCGGTCGATGATGTTTCGAAACCTGCAAATAGCAAAAACATTATTGTATCTGCAATAACTTCATCCCAAAAAGTGTCCTCTCTCAAAAGTTTGGTCAACAGATCATTACGGACCACCTCTGGATGTTGTCTCCTCTCGTCTATATACTCATGAGTTCTTTTTATGATATTGTCTCCTGAGTGAGAGATTTTATAGTTTAAAAATATTCCCCAATGAAGTAATAAAGAAAATTTAGAATAAATATATATGAGCAACTAAAAGCCTCTTAACGAAACTAAACACGAAATAACTGCTATAATCCATGGCAAGCACACCTGAATTCCTCTTGCATAAGATGTTCCAGGGATATTTAGAGGCAAGGAAAGGACAGCTCCCGTGAAATTGTGGAAAGCCTTATAAATATCTTCCATCTCTTCAGCAGGAGTTAAGTCCAGCAATTTTTTTCCCATTAAGTTCAGAACAATCTGCAAGTGACAATTCTCAATTGAAGGTAAGTCTTCAATAATATGAAAAGGATAGATGATAAATGAAAAAATAAATGGTCATGGAAGAGGCCAAGTCGAATTGATGGAGAATATGCCGGTTTACAAGTAATCTATCAAGGTTCGAATTTTCAAATGAAGGGGAACTAGTAATATTCAATTTGTATTCAGGAAGACATCAAGTCAGTTATGGAAAATACTAATTTTTAAAAAAAAATTGCCAAAGTTTGTTTCTTCTAAATTACGAATTAAAAAAAAGAGTCCTTAATACTCAATATTTCTGATAGAAATTAATATATCCTATTTTAAAATAAAATGGGACTAATAATTGATTAATTTATATTTAATAATAATATGTAAGAGCTAATTAAATTTTATATAAAAAATAATAATGAATTATTGATAATATAATATTACGAATTAATCTTTTCATACAACATTAAAATGTCATATAATACACTTATTAAATCTTAAATATAATTTTTAAATTTAAAATAAAAATCCTAAACATAAAGTACAACGGTTAAAAGAAGTGCAAAGAATTGCCATGTTACTTGCCTCATGGTTGTAAGAAAACAGAGCAAGAAAGAAAATAACAGAAAATGAAACTAAACGCAGACTCAGATTCTAGATTGCTACGGCAATCAAAAAGAAATTTTTTAATCTTATTATTTTCTCCTTGCTAAAATCTGCGAACAAGCTTTACATAAATAGAATTAATGATAAACAAAAAACTAGGAATAGACTAGTCTTTACTGAACTTGTGCATGCAAACGTAGAAGATTGAGGCAATTTAAACATGTGTGTACATGAGGGGGCAAACAAGGAGTTTGGAGAAATTAGCTCCAGTTAGCTCCAGTTTCTAACACTCCCCCTTAATTTCTACCACTACTACTTCAACATTTACAATGCCTAAATTTTGTCTTAGATAATCAAAACTCTCTTTTGCTAATGCCTTTGTGAATATATCTGTCAATTGGTCTTTAGATCTGCAGAACTCCAAATAGGTTTCTCCATTGTTCACTAACTCTAATAAAATGAAACCTTGTATCAATGTAATTGCTCCTCTTGTGAAAAACATGATTTTTGGACAATGCAATTGCTGATTTGTTGTCACAAAAGATTGGTGTTGACTCCTTCTGTGCTTGTAATAAATCTATCAAAACTCTCCTCATCCAAGTTGCTTGACATGCTACTGATGTGGCTGCTACATACACTACTTCAGTTGATGAAAGTGTCACTATAGGTTTCTTTTTGGATGCCCATGTGACCACACATGTTCCAAAAAGAAAAGCATGTCTTGAAGTACTCTTCCTGTCATCAATGCTACCTGCAAAATCATTATCAGTATAACCAATCAAACCAAAATAATTAGTTGTGGAATATAAAATTTCATATTTTGTTGTTCTTGCCACATATCTCAATATACTCTTTCCAACTTGCCAATGTGAGTCTTTTGGTGACTCCATGAATCTAGAGATTAAACTGAACCCATACATGATATCTGGTCTTGTAGCTGTAAGATACATCAAACTACCAATTAGTCTTTTGAATGTTGTAGAATCAACATTAGACCCTTTGTCTTCTTTTCTAATTTTGGTCCATGTAGCAACTAGTGTAGGTGTTGATTTATAATTCAACATCTTAAACCTCCTTAACACATCCTTTGCATATTTAGTTTGATAAATAAATATTCTCTTATCAGATTGTACAACTTCAATGGCCAAAAAATACTTCATTAATCCCAAATCTATCATTTCAAATTCTTTCTTCATTGCTGATTTAAATGTGTCTACAGACAAATTTTTAGTGAAAAACAAATCATCAACATACAAACACACAATCAAAATCTAACCTTCTTTGTTGATTTTTGTGTACAATGTAGGCTCACTATTACTTCTGCTAATTCCATTATTTGTCATGTATGAATCAATCTTATTATACCATGCTCTTGGTGCTTGCTTGAGACCATATAGAGCCTCCTTCAATCTGTAGAATTTTTCTTCATGTCCATGCACTTCATAATCTGGTGGCTATTTCACATACACTTTTTCATCTAGGACACCAATCAAGAAAACTAATTTGACATCCATTTGATATACTTTCCAATTATTTTGTGCAGTTATTGCTAAAACCATTCTAATAGTATCAAGTCTAGCAGCTAGAGCAAATGTTTCATTATAATCAATTCTATGTTCTTGTGCAAAACCTTTCACTACTAACCTTGCCTTGTGTTTTTCAACATTTCCTTCTACATCAAATCTTATAAACCCCTTTGACTCCTATGAAATCCTTACCTTTAGGTAGATTAATTAGATCTCATGTTTGGTTTCTCTCAATGGCATTCATCTCTTCATCCATTGCTTTTATCTAATGTTCTTCATTAACTACTTCTTCATAATACATAGGATCATGAGAGAAAAGAGCAAAATTTGAACACAAATCTGACTTCTCTTCTTCTTGCTTATAAATCTCATTCATGTTTCTCATTTTCTTACATTTAAGTCTTGATCTTAAAGTGGCAAGAGTTGGATCTGATTCATCACTTACTTGTGAATTGGGTGTAGGATGACATGCATGACCAGATGATTCACTTTGTGCTAAGCTCCTAGGTGTTCTTATTGGAGTGCTTGTTTTTGCTTGTGGAGAGGATTGATCACCTTTCAAATTTTGTTCTTTATATTCTTCTTCATTTTTGGGAATTAGTGCTCCATTTGTGATGGTTTTATCAATGCTTCCATCCCATTCTTCTTCTTCCTTAAATTCCACATCTCTGCTAATAATCACTTTCTTTTAAATGGGGTTATATGAATTTAAAGCCTTTGATTCTTCACTATAGCCAATAAAAATGCATTTCTCTGCTCTATCATCAAGTTTTCTTCTTAATTTAGATGGTATAAGAGAATATGCAATACAACCAAATTTTTTGAAATGTACACTATGATTTTTACCACTCCAAGTTTCTTGTGGAATTCAATCCCTAAAACTCTTTGTCGGGCTTCTATTCATAATATATACTACACATGCTACTACTTCTGCCCAATATTCATTTACAAATGTTTGGCCTTCAACATGCTTATAGCCATCTCCATGATTGTTCTATTCTTTCTTTATGCTACACCATTCTACTGTGATGTGTACCTTGTAGTCAGTTGCATTTTAATGCCATGATATTTGCAAAAATTTTGAAATTCATTAGACCTATATTCACCTCTTTTATCTGATCTAAGTACCTTGATGTAAAGGCCACTCTACTTATTAACTATAGCCTTGAATTCTCTAAATTTTCTAAAGGCTTCAGACTTATTTTTGAGAAAATATATCCAAGTTTTTATACTAAAATCATCAATGAAGGTTAAAAAATAAGAACTACCTCCAAATGATAGAATTTCCATTGGTCCACATAAATCACTATGGACCAGCTCCAATATTACCCTTGCTCTATATAAGGCTCCTACTGAAAAGCTCTCTCTATGCTATTTTGCCAAAACGCAACTTTCACATGAACTTTCTGGGTGTTCTATTGGTGGAATCCCTTCACCATATTTTTATTTTGTAAAAAATTCAAACCTCCAAAATGTAAATATCCATACCTTAAATGTCATAGCCATGATTGGTCTAAAAGCATGGTTTTGAAGTGGGCTTCCTCTTCTCCTTGGATGCACTGAATTCAAAGAGGGAACATTCGATTCCTAGTCATCTCCACTTTTCCTATCAACCTGTCATTTGAAAATTTGTCTAGTATTTTTCAAACATTATCCATAAAAGATACTCTATAATCTTTCTGTACTAATTATCCAA
This sequence comes from Torreya grandis, assembly GCA_037957365.1. NCBI lineage: Eukaryota > Viridiplantae > Streptophyta > Pinopsida > Cupressales > Taxaceae > Torreya > Torreya grandis. The sequence continues at coordinate 526,515 of JARHVA010002333.1, forward strand.
CACTCATAAGATTATGCTTTAGTCTAGGTACAAAATAAATATCAAGAATAAATCTTCTTTCACCATTTTTTTCCAAAACATTTATTACTCCTTTACCCATTACATCCACTTTGTTATCATTTCCTAATTTCACTTCAGATTTTAGGGAATCATCAAGACTAGAAAATAATTCTTTATTCCTTGTCATATGGTTACTGCATCCACTATCTAAAAACCAAATATCTCTAGCATTTTCTTGAGCAACATGACAAGTGAGAAATAAGCTTCAAGAATTAGAACTAGATTCATTTGTGTAATTAGCATTCTACTTGTCCACATCTCCTTGTTTCTTTCTGCATTCACTTGTATAATGTCCATATTTTTTGTAGTAATAACATTGAATATTAGATTTATCAAACCTTTATGAATTTTGTTGGAAGTGATTGTTGCCACGTCCTCTATAGTTGTAGTTTTGATTATTATTTTCACCTTGATCTAGATTGTTCCTTCCATTTCTGCATCTCCCTCTTCCTCTGAAGTTTGACCTTCCTCTTCCTCTTCCTCTACCAAATGGTACCTGAGACTTGAAATCATTCTCAAGAGAAGTATTGTTATTCCTATTCATTCTAGAATCATGTGTTAACAAAGATCCCATTAATTCATCTACTGGTAACTGTTCCAAATCATTGGTTCCTTCAATAGCTACAACTATTGTATCAAATTTTGTTGGTAAACTCCTGAGTATTTTTTCTATGATCTTCTGATCTGTTATTATTTCTCCATTAGATCAAATTTGATTTATAATATTCAATAGTTGACCCATAAAATGGTCTATAGACTCTGAATCATTCATTTGCAAATTTTCAAAATTTCTCCTAAAAGATTGCAATTTAGCTATTTTCACCTTTGTATTACCTTTATAGGTGGTCTCTAAGATTTTCCATGCCGACATGGATCTTTTTGTTGTTGCAACTCTAGAAAAAATGGATTCATCCATTGCCTGTTGGATTAGGAATAGAGCTTTTGTATCCATTTTCTTGTTCTCTTTAAGCTCTTCCTTTTGTGCTCAAGTTAATCTTTGATGGGCATCCTCATCTTGTGGTTCTACAAAGCTATTTTCTACCAAATCCAAAATATCTTGTGAGCAAAACAATGTTCTCATTTTAATTGCCAAAAAATCATAATTCTTACCATTAAAAATAGGAATTTGGAGCTGAGAAATGCTATTGATTATAGACATATCTCAAGCCAGCCTTGCATGGATTGTGAGAGGATCTATAGTGAAACCAAGAATCAACAAAAACTAAATCAAAACCTCTGTAGGATGTTGTGGAGACTTATTGATGCCAAGGAATCCATACAAATGATGTCACTTCCATTCTCTAATTTGCTTCATGCTAGACTACCACTTCCATCCTTTTCAAATATTTTTTTTTAAGCTAAATGTTAAAACACTGCATTCATGGAAATATAAATATTTTGATACCTCTTCAACTTATGACTATATCCCCTCTATTTGAGGTTGTACTAGATTTAACTAATTTAATTAAAATAAATGCCCATGTAAGTAGGTTTTCCAAATCAGAGGCCTTGACTTACACGATTGCTGTGCATTAATTTGTGGGCTCATGTGGTAGCATAGGTAGTAGTGGTTGATGTGATTGTAGCCTCAATATGCGATGCAAGGTAGGTTGTCTCCCAAACACTTAGCATAACCCTCTATAGAGTATGTATCAAATAACAAAGATTTTATCCTTCAAAGGCTCTGATACCAATTTTTTAATAAAATAGAGCAATAAAGAAAATAACAAAAAATGAAACTAAACATAGACTCAGATTCTAGATTGCTATGGCAATCAAAAAGAAATTTTTTATCATATTATTTTCTCCTTGCTAAAATTTACGAACAAGCAATACATAACTAGAATTAAGGATAAACAAAAAACTGGGAATAGACTAGTCTTTACTAAAGTTGTGCACGCAAACATAGAAGACTAAGGAAGTTTAAGAATGCAGATTGTGTGCATGAGGGGGCAAACAAGGAGTTTGGAGAAATTAGCTCAAGTTAGCTCCAGTTTCTAACAATGGCACTTGTGTTGAAGAGGGTTCTCTCCCTGCTGCTCCCATTTTCTCATTCTAGCAAGGAAGATGTTTTGTATGTCAACCATGAAGTCAGAGCTGAGCTTTTCATACTTCAACAAATGGACAACAGTTCCATAGATCTTCCTTTGAATTCTCCATGGACCACCGACAAACCATATTTTCCTATAGGATTTTTGAAAGATGCCAGTACTTTGGATTCAAATAGCCTTCCCTCATTTTTCAAGACATACTTAATGAAATCTAGATCCACAGACATAACTGCACGTGATCTTCCAAACGAACTACATCTGAAAATAGACCTGTACCTGCATTTCCATTTCCAATTAAGCCATCTATATATGATTAATGTTCTGTAAAATGGATCTAAACATTCTAAGGCAGCCTAGCTTAATTGCTTCAACTATGAAAGGGGCCCATTAAGAAGCATTGCCAATAGAATTCACAGTGAGGATAAAAAAGAGTGTGAGTAATTCAGGGGGTAAAGCACTTCTTAATAAATAGGAGTTTTTGGATTCACATCTCATTAGTAAGGTTTGAGGTTTTCAATTTAGTATGGGACTAAATTGTTGATGAGTTGAGGAATAAAAGATTATTTTTAATTAAATGTTTACTAAATAATATAATATACTAATTAATATAAATAAATACTAAAAATAATTTAACAATTTACTACCTCAAATTAAGATAATGTCTTTCTTAAACCTATCTTAATAAGTAAGAGGTCCCTTAACTAATATTAATTTAATTTAGATATTAGTGTCCACAAACCTAACTGATCAATTTCCACATACATTCAAGTCTTGGCTAGTACTAATTTAAAGCACCTCCGAGGTAGGCTCTAGGTTAAGTTCCAAAGTAAAGTTACAGGTGAGCTTATACCCTCCCTAAGACTCAAAGAAAGAGATTGATTAAAATGAAAATTTTGAGTTAAAATCATTGATTTTTTAAAAATCAATGTTTTAGATTATGTTCCATGAACTATAATTAAAATAAGATAATATTTATGATGATTCAAGGATTGTGATTTGAAATATTGATTTAAAAAATTCACACGATTTTATGAGTTGTAGAAATGATGCATAAAAATAATTCAAATATTTGAAGGCCATAATTTTTGATTTGTAGTTCCGTTTGAGCCCATCTTCATGTAGAAATGATCATCTCAAAAATTTCAATGCATCAATAACTTTATATTCTGGTTATAGAGCATTTTGATGTCTTTTGAAAGCCATACATGACCATCTGAGTGTCCAAAATCTCAATTTAATATTATTTTCAATTTTTTTATAAATCTAATAAATATCTATTTTTATAACTGAACTTGAATTTCAACTAAAATTCATTCGATAGGTTTATTTTAGTGTTTAGTTTATTTTTGGATATTTTTATAGCTAAGCATGCGAAACTTACTAAAAATAACAACTACTAAAAATAGCATGTCAAGTTTTATTATTTTTCAAGTTTTGAATTTTTATATGTAAACTCTAATTCTTAGTTGAAGATTATTTATACATGGTTTTTAATTATTTACATCATTCAATGTGAATCGATACAAGTAATTATTTTAGAAGTTTTGTCTATTGATAATTTTATTGTCTTCATAGTATTCAGGTATATTATTTGGTATCAAAGCAAGTTAAGATCTTGAATGTGTAAGAGATGGTGAGGGGATAGGAGGAATCTCTTAGATGAACCAAAATATGCAAGACCTCTAGAGATAAGTGGAAAAATTAATCAATATCATTGTGAATCAAAGACAAAGAAGAGAAGAAGAAGATGTTGAAGATGACATAAATCATGAAGATAAAATTTTGTAAGAGGAACAAAATAAAGAAATGCAATGAATGGAATAGAATATGGTTAGAAATTTAGAAGGAAGGAACAAAGGAATCGAGGTTGACATTCTAGATTATGAAGGAAGTTTAAAACTATAGGGGTTGATAGATTGGATGAACAACATGGAGAAGCATTTCAAATGGAAAACTATGAGAAGATAAAAATGTAAAGTTTATTTGCTTAAAATATAAGTTTTATGAAATGATTTGGTGGGATCACCAGTAGAAAGAAAGATAGAGAAAAGGTAATGAGAATATCAACTCATGAAAAAACATGGTGAAGAATCTGAGGGAGAAATTTCTCCCTATGGATTATGCACAAACCCTATATATAAGATTTTAAAATTTGAGACAAAAAGATCACAGTATACAAGAGGATACAAATGAGTTTTATAAGCTTTTTATGTGAGTAGATGATGATGAAACAAAAGAGTGGATGGATGTAAGGTATGTAAATAATTTAAAATGTTCTATTCAATATCAATTAAGCATGTATAGAATATTTTACATGGAAGAAGAATATCAATTAGATTTGAAGGTATAAGAAAAAAATAGACAAAATTTTAGAAGAACATCTACTAGGCCATGAAAAAGACAATCTAATCCAATAAGGTGATGAGGTGGATTTAAAACAAATAGATGTGGGTTTAATACCACTAAAAGAGAATCAACATGTTCTAAAAAAAGACAACAAGATAATAAACAAGGTTTTCAATACCAACAAAGATGAAGAATATTTGAAAGAGGATGAAGCTATGGTGGTGGTAGAGCATGGGTTCTAAATCAATGTAGGTCTTATGTTTATTACAGTTTTGGAGAATAAGGTCATAGAGTGTTTGAGTGTCCACACTACCAAGATTAAGAAATAAGGTTAAAGGATTACCAAAGAGTGAATTTAGTTGAAGCTGAAACAGAAGATCAAAATATTGAACTTCTAATAGATACTAGGTAAAATCTCATGCGGATAAAAATAGTGATTACTCCGAGGAAATAACATATGTAGAATAAAGGAGGTAGTGACACATGACTATGAAAAAATGTATTTCAAACAATGTGTACTTTAGGATTTAAGATATATAAATAAGTTATATATGGTGGTAGTTGTGAAAATATAGTTTTTAAAGACATAATTGAGAAGCTAAGTTTTTAATGTTAAAAACATCCTAATACTTATCAGATTTCATCGTTTAAGAAAGGGAATGAATTTATAGTAGATAAAATGTGCTTAATCTATTTTTATATAGGTAAAACTTACAAGAATGAAACTATGTGTGATATTAAACTAATGGATGCATGGCATGTGCTATTGAGAAGACCATGTTAGTCTGATAGAAAAGCTAGTTAATCATGGAGAAAAAAATGAGTATAGTTTCTAGAAAGGTGGTATGAAGGTAGTTTTTTTACCTCTTAAATAAGAAGGGTAGAATAAAATCATGATGACTACAAAATAATTTATCAAAGACATGAAGATGAAAAGTTGCTATTATGCATTAGTAAGAAGATAAATAAATGGTGCAAGTACTAACAAAAGTAGCAGTAGGGTTGAAAGAATATGGAGATATTATACCTAATGAGTTACCAAATAGTTTACCACCAAATAAATATATTCAATATTATATTGATTGTATTCCAAGATCAACTCTACCTAATCAAATAGATTATATGATGAGTCCAATAAAACATGAAGAATTGAATTAATAGGTTATTTAATTAGTGTGAAAGGGTGTAGTAAGGGAGAGCATGAGTCTTTTTGAAAAACCAACATTGCTAACTCTAAATAAATATGGAAGGTAGAGGATGTGTGCATAGAGTAGATCAATCAATAAAATTATAATCAAGTACAAGTTTTCTATACCTTATCTAGATGATATGATAGATGTTCTTGCTGAAGCAAAATATCTTACTAAGATTGATCTAAAGAGTGGATACTATCATAAATATATTCATGAATGAGATGAATGTAAAACAACATTTAAGACTATAAATGGTTTATATGAGTATATAGTGCTACTATTTAGATTATCTAATTCACCAAAAACATTTATCAGGGTGATGAACATAGTGCTATGAGAATACAGTAATAAGTTTGTGGTGGTTTATTTTTATGATATTTTTATATATGTTAATACTGAATAAGAGTACTTACAACATTTTAGAATGGTATTATAAATGTTAAGAAAATAGAAGATCTATGAAAATTTAAAGAAGTGTAGGTTTATGTAGAAATGTTTGGTATTTTTACAATTTGTAATTCTAATAGATGGTGTAAGAATAGATGAATAAAATTTAAAGGCGATTTTTAAGTAGCCTATTTCAAAAAGCATCATAGAGGTAAAAAATTTCTATGGTTTAGAAACTTTTTACCTAAAGTTTATTAAGAATTTCAGCAGTCTTGTTGCACCACTAAAAAAATGTATGAGAGGTAAAAAAATTGCATGAAAAAGGGTAATAACAAAAAAAATTGACTTTTTGAAAAAAAAATTACTAAAAAACCTATTTTAACATTATTATATTTTTAAAAAGTGTTTGAGGATGATTGTGATGTTTTGTTCATGATAATTGGTGATATGTTGAGTCATGAAGGGAAGTCAATAGAATATTTTAATGAGAAATTGAATGATTTGAGAACAAATTATTCTATATCTAATATTCAGTTTTTTGCCATTGTAAAAACATTAAGACAATGGAGGCATTACCTAGTTCCTAAGGAGTTTATCTTATTTATTTATCATGAGACTTTGAAGTACATGGACACTCAAAAGAGGCTAAATAGTAGTTATGCAAGGTGAGTGAATTTATTGAAAGGTTATACTTTTGTTTTGAATCACAAATCAAGGAAATATAATCAAGTAGTTTATTCTTTGAGTAGGTGAGTAGGTTTGGTAACTACTATAGAGAATGAAGTAGTTGAATTTAAATTTATTAAATAATTATTTGATATTGATTCAAATTTTGGCAAGATAGTTGAGCAATGCAAGAATATATTGATAGGTGATACAAGTAATGTTTATGATGAGTATCTTATGCAATATTATTATTTTTTAAAGGAAAACAATTATTTTTTCCAATGGTCTCTAAAAGACAATATTATACGATAATTGCACATTGGTGGTTTGGATAGATATTTTGGTAAGTCAAAGCCAATAGCTTTGGTGGAGAAGAATTTTTTACTAAAGATGATGAGAGATATGACAATATATGTTTTAAGGTGCAAGATATGTCAGGGGGAAAAAGTATATTTACAAAATACAATATTTTACATGTCATTACTAGTTCCAAGAGGACCATCGACAAGTTTGAGTATATATTTTGTGTTTGGATTAATAAACACACAATGAGGTAATTATTCAATTTTCATTGTTGTAGATAGGTTTTCTAAGATATTTCATTGTATTACATGTAAAAAAACCAATGATGCCACTAGAGTTGTAGAACTATTTTTTAAATATGTTATGAGATTACATGGTGTTCTAGAAACTATGACATCAAATAGGGACTTGAAATTTTAAGTCATTTCTGAAGGACTTTATGGAGGAAGATGGTAAGATACAATTCATTAGTGCATACAACACCCAAATAGATAGAAAAACTAAAGTTATAAACAAGATCTTAAGAATTTCATTGAGATGCATAGTGGGAGAGAAGTCTAAGTAATGGGACTTCGCTTAACCACAATATGAGTTTCCATATAATAATTTAGTGAACAGATAAAAAAGAATTAGTATTTATGATTTTTATGGTATAAATCCTATGTGTGGTTTAGATTTTCTACAACTACCAATTGTACAATGAGTTAGTGATGATGTAGAGCACTTGCAAAACATATACAATAGTTACAAGAAGTAAGAAGAAAATTACATGAAAGTAATGAAAAGTATAAAGTAACATCAAATGTCATAAGCATGTCAAAAATATTTGAATAAGGAGATTTAGTGATGGTTTACTTGAGAAAATAGATATTTCCAACATGCACATATAATAAGTTAAAGTATAATAAAATTGGATCATGCAAGATTGTGGAAAAAATCAATGACAATGCTTATGAGGGGAGTTTATCATATAATTATAATATATCTCCATTAACTAATATTTTAGATTTATATGATTTCTATGGAGAAGATGGTTAAAGTGAATAATATGAAGAAGTGGATTGGCAGCAACATGTGCCAAAAAAGAAGAAATAAAAGATGGTATAGGTTCTAGATAAGAAGATAGTAGAAACAAGGCTAGAAACTGATGATACATATTTAGTATAGTGGAAAGGATTAAAAAAAAAAAAAATACTTGGATTACATATTGTGAGATGAAATATATTGGTAAAAATAAATAGAATCAATCTAATCAAAGCAACTCATAGGAGCTGAGTTGTTTTCAACCAAAGGGGAATGATGCAAAAAAAGAGGCCAAAATTTTGAAGGCCGTAAGCTTTATTTGATCCCATCTTTATGCCAAAACAACCCTCTTAAAAATTTCAATGCAGTCATATCGTACCCTTCTAATTATGGGATGTTTTTAATATTTTAAGAGGACATACATGATGATTTGAGTGTTTGAAATTATAGTTTAATATTATTTTTGGTTTTTTTCTAAATTTAGAAAATTATCTATTTTTGAAATTAGACATTAATTTCAATTGAAATTCATCTGATAGGATTATTTTAGTGTTTATTTTATTTTTCAAGGATGAATTAAAATAAACTATTATAATCAAATAACTATCTTTAGTAAAATCTAACTTTGTAATGTTACACTCACAATATCAACTTGGATATTCATAACTTCCATATCCAACTTAATCATTTCATATTAATTATTCTATATACAAATCCTAGACCATGTACCTATTTATCCCATCTATTAATGGGTATCCCTACCCACCATAACCATATCCTAGAGGTGGAAGTAGCAATGTAGTAGATAACTTGGATCATACAAGTAAAACCAATAATGTAATTCAAAATGGCCATAGGTGCATGAAAGGGTATTCTCAAAACCAAGATTTTTTAATACACACTAAACCCAATAAAGTAATTTCAAAGAAAATAATTAATTTCCCAAACTTCAACTAGTCTTACAAATGGAGTAGTTATAAAACTTACAAGGGTCTAATGACCTTCTACATTCTTTTAGTTTGCATTTAGATGATTATGAAATCCATTTGAATCATGTCCCTAACTCAATGTTGATTGGTTTCTCACTCATTAAATAATTAAAAATCCCCAATTGTCAAATCAACTAACACAACAATTGCATAAGAATATCCCACCATCAAAATATAAAAATAGATATTCAATTCATAAAAGAAATAAAATGGGGTTGGTTATGGGGTGACCATACTACATCATGTTATTATTTTTACCTATATACACCACTTTTGCCACTACACAACAAATTTATAAGACCAACCTAGCTCATTATTGCTACATCTACACCCAATCCAATAAGAAGGGGATTAGAAGTACATATTCATAATCTAGTAATAAAAAATATATAAATTTAAATGTTGTGTTAATGATTATAAAAAGCCTGAAATGAAATTTGAATATTTTAAAAGTCTCTAAGATATCAAATATAAATTAAAATAGCCTCAAAATAATCATTCAAAAAAATTTCCATATCATTTTTCTATGTATTCATCTTTAAAAGAAGCTCAAAATTATCATTTTGCTTATTATCTAAATTACTTATTTTTTACAACCTTTTATTTTACGTAAATTATAAAAATATTTTAAAAAAATCAATTCCAATCAACTTTCACTTCAATTATAGAATATTGATCACTATAAGTATGAACTATAAAATCTTGGATTCTAATTTGTTAGAGAATGATTCAAACACACAAAAATAAAATATATATTTATTTAACTTATATCATTGATTTCAACTTATATTCATAAATTTATTTCCAAGACTACAACTATTGCGATGTTCTTGTTTTCTTCTATTCTTATATTCCAAGATATTTTACTAATGGATCTATTAGTATAAAGGAAGATGCCTTCACATTTTTATATTCTTCCATGTATCATAAAAAACATTTCAATCCACCTCATTTAGATCATGAGGTGCACAATGCGAAAGAAACATTAACATATCCAATGTGTTCAAATAAATTCTAGGTCGATCATCATTATCAATCTTATTTGACTTTGAGAAACCTCTTTAACATACTTCCATGCTCAATGGAATAGTAGAAATAGTTTTCCATAGTGTCATTAAACATGGAAACCCTTCAAACCATTTAGGGTCACCCTCACAAAGATCCTATGCTATAAACATTTTATTTTATTTTTTTGGTATGATTTATAAACATGACAATCAAATTCCTCCATCTCACCTATAAACTTTATAATATTTACAATAAGTGACTTCCCAACACTAATTTTTTCACATAAATATGTTAACCATCCTTTTTTTTAATGTTCTCTATCATCCATGTCATCATAATAGTTACGAGGACTCAAAGACTTAGCAACATTAAATATAGGCAAATCCATAAACTTTACATCTAGAGAGTCAATAAATTTCACTATAAAACCTTTTCCCAATAAAATGCCATCATCTAGTGTCCTGGATCTTTGTGAGTTAGGAAAGCTATCAAATATCAATGGATGTACATTTTTTGTACCTACTCCATTTGCAAAGTAAAAATTTTTGCCTTATGACCTATTCAAAAACAATGAAATATGTCTTTTACCTACCCCAAATATGTCTCTTTGAAATCTTCTATGAAGCATGTCAATAGTAATATGTAATGTAGTGCCAACGGAATTTATGTCAACATAGTCTCTTTGAATCATTGCATTCAATTTATTTAACTCAATAAAAATATCTGGAAGTAAATGGATGCAAAATTATACTTGAAAACTTCTTGCCAAATCATACAATTGTATCCCCTCTAACTCTCATTCTTTCAAAAAAACATACATGAGTTTGATAAGCCTTTCCATGACATTTCCACTAGAAAGCCACCTAATTTGATGAATTTGTAACCTATAACAAATTTATTAGAAATGACTCCATTATCTCTCTTAATGATCCATGTATTTTAGTAGATTTTTCAAGCCATAAATAAGTTTTGTTTGTAAATTTGTCAATAAATTATAGATAGATAAAATAAGATGAAGCATAATTTATTGTAAATGCTTCTTGATGAGTTATGCAATTAATATCTAAGTATTAAGAATCATCTCGATGAACATTAGTAGATAAACCTTCATGAACACTCCTCATAGTAAAATCCCCATTAGACCCAAATCCAACAAATTTCATTAAATATAATTCATATTTACTAAAAGTTTTACTATGACATCATACATAGATTGAACTATTTCATCCTTTATTTGAAGGAGGCATATAAATTTTGTTATAGATTTACTTTTTCCTTCTTTTTTTAAATATGTCATGTGAACAAAAAAAATGTTGTTCCATAGTTTTGTTCTATATGTGGTATTTATATATGTAGAGTATCCATCTATTACAGTCATGTGTGGAGTGTCTTTATACCTATTCGAGTCACAAATTATCTTATAGGCTTATAAAGGTAAATCATGTATGGAAAAAAAATAAAATTATATCACAAATATGATTCTCTTATTCTCAACATCTACCATAAGTTCTACATGTTTTGGATTTGGAATACTACTTCATTTTCTTTCACCCTCCACACATTGTAAAGAAAATTTATGAGCTTTTGATTCTACACACATTCTTAGACCGCTAACATGAAGGGTGGTACTCTCATCTTTATAAAATGGTGTCTCTCTATTACATTTTAGACACCAAGAACATTTTATCCTTTCAACACCATTTTAATGTTTTACAACATAATCCCAAGGAAATATTATTTTCTATTTCTTTGATGCTTCTTCATCTTCCCAAATTTGTTTTCCATCTGATTCATATTTTTCTTCATGAAAATGAATATCAAAGTCTTCATTTTTGGAATGACATCATTGATTTGAATCTCGAGGGATACGAAATGCATCATCAAGTGATATAGTTTTTTAGTAACCTTCTTAGGATGACCATTAGAGGCCATTTTCTCACAATTTATACCTACTCAATGAAAAACAAAAATAAATAAGTGCCATATACTAGATTACAATATGATTTATTTCACTATAACAATATTATTATAAATGTATATAATAGTATTCTAATTTATTTATTATAAATATATAAATGTGTGTGTGTGCGCGCACATGTGCGCATATATATATATATATATATATATATATATATATATATATAATTAAAACAAAATATTAAATAAAAATGTAATAATTTATTTCATTTTTTATCTTAAAAAAATTATACATGCTTCAATTAAAACAAAATAAATAGTTCAATTTTTTATGAAATTTTGAAATGCTTAGTAAGGCATACTCATAGCTCATTGAACTATGTTTTACAATTATTTCAAAACCATAAATACTTTATTAACATGGGTCAAATTAGTTTTAATGTATAGAATGGTCCAAAGATAACAACATTCATAATAAATTAGAATTCATTATGTGTGTAATCTTCACAAAATTAAATATTATGTAATTTCTCTGTAACATTATTCAGGTGGAGCTCATTCAACTTTATATAACTTTATGAATAATTATAACATATGAAGTGTTCAAATTAAAATAATGTTCATAATGTACAAAAATAGATTTAAATTTAGAGAAAGTTATTGTGTAGGTAAGGGTCTAACAATGTATATTACTCATAATTTATATAATGTTTAAAAAACTAAATATATCTTGTAGTTTATTAGTCGCTTATGAAATAAAAAAAATATGTGAAGTCTATAGAGTATCCCATACTCCTATAGTTTAATGTTGTCAATGTTGATTATTCATCTTTATAAAGTTATAACACGAACAAATTATTATACTTATATTGGGTTAAAAGGTAATGTGAATCCTTACCTTTAGGTAGTTTATAATGATGAAATTTATAATCAAATATAACCATAATCTATAGTAATTATTTAGACTTGTTTACCCATTTTGTATAAATTTATATAACTGTTATATTCTTCTATTCATATTAATAATGTAATATAGAATAGTCATTTTCAATAGAGTTACTTTAGAAATTATAGAGGAAGTCATTGTCCACATAATTGGTCTAGATATGGAGGAAACTAAAATTTATAAATTGGCAAGTGCCTACAAAAGGGATAAAGAGACATTCCTAGAGGAGGGATAACAATTGAAATTGTTGCATGATTGGTTTGATCAAGAATCATTGCCTAGGCTTTATGTAGAGGTTGTCTACCATCTGATGCAATATATAACACTATAAGGTAGGTCTTATGTTTTTATATGTCATTTATTTATGATGTTGAACTATTTTAGACATGACATTCATTTTAGTCTACCTTTCTTCATTATATATTTTCTTAAAGTTTCAGTCTTAAATTTCAAGCATGAAAACTATTTAGCACTAAGGCAAGAAGGGGTGATATACCTCATTCATAAATACTTTAAGGGTAGGAATCAAATTAAAACATCTATTAATCATCCTTAAAATAAATCTTTGGAGGGTGCTCTTTTTGAAATTAGAAAAAT